>JAQZBX010016571.1:0-36363 GCA_029593785.1 Cabassous unicinctus | reverse complement strand
ACTTAAAGGTCCTTTCATTGCTGGCATATGCAAGCCTCCCTTCTCCCCAAACTTTCAAAGAAGTCTGCACCATGCAAGGGTCTTAGGTGAGTGATTTGTTTGCATGTTTTTTTTTTTTAGGAGGTACCGGGGATTGAACCTAGGACCTCGTACAGGGGAAGCAGGTGCATAACCACTGAGCTACATCTGCTCCCCAATGAGAGTTGGTTTTTCTGTTTGTTTTGTTTTTAGGAGGTAGCGAGGATTGAACCCATCACCTCATACATGGGATGCAGGTGCTCAAACACTTGAGCTATAGCCACTCCTTCCGCCCCCCCGCCCCGCACCCACCAAGGGAAAGGGGCTGAGTTCCACAACTGGACCAGGGTGGAGTGGAGAGAAAGGCAGGGGTACAGGAGGTGACAGGCTGTTATACCGAGTGTGCTGCTGGAGCAGGCATTGGGAAGGGAATGTGAGCAGGAGTACAGCAGCCCTAGGAACAAACAGAAATCCTGAAGCGTGTGAAATCGTGGCTATATATCGTCTTTAGCACTATTCCCATAGTGTTGAGAAGTATCCATCCACTCTTCAGACAGATAAATTATAGCACTGAGAGCTCAGTCACATCTACAAATGCTCAATGCCCCAGTGCTCTTACTCAAAGCCAGGACCCAATGGCAGTTTTCCCATGGCCAGCTGACCCTTAACTTACAAAGGAGCCCTGACAATTCAGGAGGGCAGAGCCTGTGGGATACTGTGTCCCCTCCCTTTGAGGGGACCCTTTGGACCAGTCTCTCCTGGGAGGCTCTGTCCACAGACTGCCATGAGGTAGCAGCAGCTCTTCCCTGTCTGAGCCCAGGAGAGGGTCAAATAGAAGAAGATGAGGCAAGATGTAGGACGCCAAGATTAACAAGTGACGGCTCCTGCCTCATCCCCAGCCTCCCTTCCACCATTGCATGTGAACAAAAAGTGTGGCTGAACTCTCAAAAGATACACACTTCTAGGACCCTCTTATGTCTGTGATCGCCATAATGGTAGAAAGTTAAATTGCAGGTGAGAAAATTAAAAAAAAAAACATGCAAAAGAAAACAAATGGAGAAAAACAAAAATAAAAAAACCAACATGTACATCATGGGCTCAGTAGAAAGGCATGCATTAGTCGACCAGTGACATGCTGAATTGTGCATGTCTTTATCTTCAGAGTCAGCTTTTCAACCCGCTTTCTGATTCCACCTCCAGAAGCTTTGACTATATGAAGGAATGCAAACACACCTACCATTACATAAATACATATAAATCTAAATCTAGATGTAACACATATATATATTTGCCCTCTCTTCCAGCAGGATTTTCTGTGTGGGAGCAGTCACAGAAACCCTGGTTTATCTCCAAACTCACAGAAACCCTGGTTTATCTCCAAACACACTGTTTAAGTCTTTGTAAAAGTTCCTCTCTAAAGTCTTTTCAAATTTGGAGCAAGTTACCAAGATGATCAATTTCTTCCTCAGGGTCCCTATTGCTTATTTGCAGAGCTTGCAAACCAGTAACCCCCAGGTTTCATCTGGGACTTGCCACCTGTGATTACTTTGGCCCACACAGTGGTAGCTATAATCTTTTTAAAGTTGAAGTAGTCATGGAAACTGTAAAATTTAGGGGCTTTCATATAAAACTCCCTTGCACTGTTGTTTTTTGATATGCCCAGTACCTGCTTTGCTTACTCCTATGAACTTCCAGGCTGCTTTAGGCATCTGAGATTGTGGTCCCTTTGAGAGGATTCAGACGCTATCATATGGAAACCATTCAGGATGTGGGTTCTGCTCATCTTTCTAGCACAATGTTTTACCTTCCTCGTGCCCGGTGCACCAGCCCTACTGAACTTAGTACTTGAAGTTCCCTGATCTGCCAAGCATTTGCTGCCCTCTTGGCTTGAGAGGCCCTGCCCCACGTCTGCCAGGCGAACTGCTTCTTCTCTTGACAAACGGACTCTATGAAGCCTTTCCTTACCTCCTCTCTAAGAACTGGACACCCCCTCCTCTGTGCCTACACGGTACCTGCAGCCATGCCAAGCATTCCCTCCTCAGCCCTCATGGCACCCGAGGATGCTTTATTGGATTTTGGTTACCAGGTCATACACATTAGGCTAGGAGCCCCTCAGTGGTGGAGGGCCACGTCTCATATGCTTTTTCTTCCAGTGGCTATCAGGGTGCCCGGCACCTAGGTGGGGTTCTGAGATGACGTTGTCAACCTCGGCTACCTCAGCGCCGCCTGCACGTGTCAGGTCAATTGTCAGACAGGGACCAGGGACGTGGCAGGCAGGTGTGTGCAAGGGCTGCCGGGAGCACCTCTGGCCTCCAGGAGCCGTGTGTGCACTGGGGCTCAGCTTTGCCAAATGGAGGAAGCCAAGGGGAGCGGTCGCAAGCCTGTCTCAAGTCATCTAGCATGCATCCAGCTGGATCTCAGCCCTCAGGTCCAGAGACCAAGAATATGTGTGTGGACGAGCTCCCAGTAGTGGGCTCTGCGAAGGTGCACACCATCCATTCCACCATGGCCCAAGGGGCTTCCCCACTCCCTGGGGTCTCCACCAACTAACAGAGGGCTCTCTGTGAATGCAGACCATGCTTTTGCACCCCTTTTCCAGGATGCAACATACAGGGGACTTAGAAAATTATTCAACTTCATCTGCTGTTACTTAGAATAGGGTTAAAACAATTTTTCCAAGGGTTAAAAAAAGCTACTTGCTCTTCAGGTCAATAACTGTCACAGAGATTTTTCTCTTGCCATATGCTCCTCTGAATTGCATTAATATGACATCTCTCTCTGAAGCATCTGGTCTCAGCCACTTCAAGGCACAAAAGGAAGCGGCACGTACAGGCTGGGTCTATAATAACACAGGGAGGTATTTGCACTTCTGGTATCACAAAACAAAATACTACACTTGATCGATTCTATGCTGTGTTTTATATGGCACTCCAGAAAGGGTTCAGGAGATAATTCAAATGAATGGATGCAGCCATTTCATGAAGGGTAGAGGGGTTGTGTGCCTGCATATTGTGTGTGTGAGAGTATGAGTATAAATACATATACACACACCTACATGCATGTTTTATGTATTGGTAATTGCCATCATTGCCCAAACATAAACTCTTGTTTCCATAGAAAGGAAGTAAAAATTCCAAGAATCAGAAGAAAATAGAGCCCCACCAATCTGCAAAATATGGGCAGAAAGGTAAAGCATATCTATATTTCAGCACTTTGAAATACAAAAAGGGAAATTTCCCATCAGAAGCCAAAGGCAAAGTAGCACTATCAATCTCCAACCACGTTTTCCAGACTAAGAAAAGCTCTGGCAAGTCATGCAGCACAAAGGGCTGTCTCTCTCTCATGGGTTACAGTTGTTATAAAACGGATTCATTTACTTATTTTTTTCCCCAAAGATCTTGCCCCACCTTCTTAAATAGTTCATTAAAAAATCCAAATGGGTTTAATAAAAAGTTTAACAGCTAACAAATCTTCCCAATGTCCGTTCTTTTCTTATCCTGAAGATCCTTGTGCTTATTTTGTCAGAAGCACAAAATGTAGAAATGTAATTGCATTTGTGCTGATGCTAAATGTTAATAGATTTGCCTAAATGCCTGCTAATAGGCCCCCTAAAATTAGCTAGACTAGTAGTGCATGCTTAATGTGTTGTTGATTTTGTTGTTTTACTTGCTGTTTTGCTTTTCCTTTTTTTATCAGAAGTAAAAAAAGATCCCTAGAAAAAAATATAGGTCTTTGGATGTGAAACGTTTCCAGTGTCATATGTGAATTCTGAAGAACGAACATATATTCTGAAGCTATCCCACAGTTCTGACATTCTGTCATGAAGGTGACAAATCCTAGTGCTCTAATGTTTCATTAAATTAAACATGAAATGTTTAATGTTTTGTTAAATTAAACATGAAGCCGTGACTTTGTACCCAAGAACTACAGCCTGCTATCAATTCCTCAGATTCTTTCAGGTCACTTCTTAGGTTGTAAAAATGGAGTTTTGTTTAGAAGAAACATTGCATTTCCCTCTGCAGTTAAAACGTTCTTTCTTCTAATGCACTTGGAAATAAAAACCAATAAACAACACAGTTTGGGGGCACTTAAAACATTTCTAAACTCAGTCCTACAAGAACAGCTTGCATACAACCCCTTGGCTAATTCTCTACTGTAATTTTTTCCTTGCAAATATTCACAGCCAGGACTAAGACACTTCCAAAGAGCAGAGTTGTTATATTTTTAATCAGATCTCAAGCCCATTTCACAGATGGGCATGCAAATGCCAAAAGTATGGATGCGTTGCTAGAGGACTGTTGAAATAGATCCTTCTGTCTAAAGAAATCTCACCTGCTCCAAAAACAAACAAATAAATAAATAAATAAATAAAAAGAAAGAAAGAAAGAAAACCTCCTCTATAAAGACACAACTTGGTAGGTAAAACAAAACAGAATAACTCTGATTTGAAAAGTGTTTGCACAAGCAAATAGAGGGAGAAGAGGGCTCTTGTGATTATTGAATGAACGTTTTGATAGAACCATTTCAAAGCAGCAGGTAAACAAAGAATGGGTAGTGTTAGGAGAGAATAAAATAAGGCAAAGATGAAAAAAACCACGCTCTTTTTCCCAGTTTCCATTAGATTGTCAAAAGTGACTTGTAGAATTCTTAGTAATCCTTCCATGGGTTCAGTTGACAAATACACTTGATCTTTGCCAAAAGGCCGAGAAGCGATCATACGACAAATAAAGTATCCAAATATTATTTGATTAAAGACACTTGGATGAAAGTTTTTACATGGAGAAAAAATAAAATAACAGCTATGTAGAGACACGCTCCCACAATGAGTGTTATCAGAATACTTTTACATTGGTCATGAGAATTTAAGTGGGTACAGCGGGGTTCCCACTGAGACCCCATAACGGTCAAGTCAGCAACAGCAGAACCATTTCTAAAAGGGGCACATCACACACACCCTTCCAGTCCAGCCAGACTTCTCAGCTCTGCGTTCTCTGCGGGGACGCAGTAGCTCCTATCACTGGCCAAAAACTGTAAAACAGGCTGGGTTTGGGAAGGACTTGACAGACCCTTGTTTGAAACTCCCACTTCACCCAAACCAGTAGAAATGTAATTGACACTTACCATGCTGAAGCTTCATCTCTGTGAGGCAAACTAAATAAATTAAACGGATCCTGCTTTAATCTTCTTTTCTAGACCTCAAATGCCTTAATCAGAAGGAAAAAAAAAACACAAAACAAAAACAAATGTTCCCTGAGGTCCTTCTCTAAACCCACCAGAGAATAAGCAAAGGAATAGCTATCTTTCTCACCAAACACCCAGTCTGTCCCTTAATATAAACAACAGAGATTTATTTCTAACATCCCTCTACTCCATACTGCCTCCCCTCACCCCCCGCCCCTGCCTTTACATGGTTTGTGGTCAAGGGTAGGCTTATGTTATACTTTAAAACAAAATCTGGAAGATGCTCCAATTGGATATTTGGTTTGGCAGACTTCCTGTAAAAATCCCACGTAAAGACACATTCGTTTCCTTCCTGCAAATGAACTGTGGCGTTTGTGGTCCCTCTTGCTTTCCCCAAAGCACATTTTGCCTTTAAATGAGCTTAATTGCAGGACTTCATTTGGGGTTAGCTGTCCCGCAAAGCTCATTTGGCTCTTACCATTAAGGCAAGAGGCTCTAAAAGGCCAGCAAGATGCTTTTAACTCCGTTTGAGGGGCCAGCCGTATCTTGTTAGTAACAACTGCACACTTACCCAGCTTTCAGGGCCTTGACAGAGCTGGCCTATTCTTTCTGGGATTAGGATCACAAAATGAAATTAACCAATAGTTAGCTGGAGACATCCAGGCCGTATAGGATTCTTATTCTCCAAAAACCAAGTGAGGCAGCCTCCTCCAGAGTTACTCTCCTCTCGGCTTCTCCTGGCATATACAGCCCGCCAAGGCCCTGGCTGCAGTTTCAAAACTACTACTCAATAAAAGGATTTTAAAGGCTGTGCCGGGAGCCGGGAGCTTCAGATCCCAGTTTGGCTTTTTTCTCCATCAGCATTCCTCAGCAAGCCTGCACAAAGCGAGGTACGCTACATTATTTATGTCAGCTCTAGGCTCTGGAAAACACACTGGCATCTTGATTACTAAAAATCCTCATGGATACAATTAAAACGTTCCCACATATATTTTTCCCCCACTCTTCCCTGATTCAACCTCTTTTAGAGGAAACAAAAGTACTTCAAGGCGTGTCCCAACTCATCTATGAGGAGCAAGAGAGCACTGAAATATGGTCATCACAGCACATAAGCCGAGGGGAAAGAACACGTTCTTTGGAGTGAGCAGAAGACACTCCGGGGAAGAAAGCTCAGAAAACAGTGTGGGAAATATCCTCCAAGGGGTCTGCCTGGGTTGGGGGGCATTGACATGGGAAAGCAGCAAAGTTGACAACGTACCAAAAATATTTAGATGAATCCATGGAAGACTGGTTTAGAATGAGCTGCTAGGGAAGTAAGAAATATTTGGCAAAATGACTAACCTTCCGAGCTGGGTGAAGAGCAATCACTCTCACCCAGCAAATGCTCCTTGGTGCCCCATCGAAGTCATGGCACTAGATGTGAAGACCATTGATTCAGCCAAGAGAGCAATGATTCTGTCCCCAAGTCTGCTCTTCAGCAAAATGAACAATTCTCTCGGTTTCAGTCCACCATTTCCTTTCTTGTTGATAGCACAACAATATATTATGAGCTGGGCATATTAGCCACAGGCAGAATGAACTGTACCTTGGCACGGCAAAGGCGGGATGATGGCAGAAACTTCCTCCTCTGTAGGAGTACTGAGAAGGCTATGAATTTCCCCTGATGTCTAGCTGGATAGTCCCTGCTCGGCAAGCAGAGGTGACTTCACTTTGTGAAAACCCCAGGCACCTCTTAGGGAAGCAACCCTCGGCAGGACTTCACAGTTAAATCAGTTCATCTGGGCAAGCCATTGGCTTGGGGAGAGTCAATTGTCTCTCCCAAGAACACAAGGAAAACAGAGAAACCTGCTTCTTTCCAAAGGCTTCCCTTGAACAGGCATTCCTGTGGTGTACTGGTTTTCTTAAGTGACTGTCACTTCCAATGACTTACTGCCCCAACTCAGATACCCTGGGTAGAAAATGATGTCTGAGCTGGAAGCGCTGGATGGGAAACATAATGTGGGTCAGTGGAGCAGAACCCAGAGGGGCAAAGTCACAATCTGATGCACACATTAGCAGAGCAGTGGGAAATTTGCTCTAGTGTAGGGAGGGGCAGGGATTTCTTCCAAAATAAACAGATGAAAGTACATACACACACACATACATACACACCACGCAATGATACAGCAACCCAGGCACCCAAGGATCTGATGTATGGGGAAGTTAAAGACACATGTTGCCCTGTAGGATGATTTTAAGCTGGAATATTGGCTCCTGGGCCCTGAACTCTGGGTCGTTCGGTCCACCAACCCTTAAGGAGATCCTGGCCACGTGGGGGCACGACTGTGCTCCCAGTTAGAGGCAGTTCCTGTCATCCTTCTCCACTGAGGAATCCAACTCAGTTTGTCCTTTTGCTTGGAAAGGACTTAGAATCAATTAACTGGAGTGATGGAGAAAGAAATTATTCCTTATGAGAATAGGATTATTGGAGAATCTCATTTATTCCTCCAATAACTAAGCCATAATCAACTTAGAAGCTGGCCTCAACCTAAAAGTCTTGGCAAGGATCCTCAGCCGACCCTCTTGCTGCCCTCCAGTCTTGCAACTTGGAAAGGGTCTATGGTTCTGCCAGTCATTTGCTAACTCTGTGGCCTTGGGCAAGGTGTTCATCTTCCCTGAGCCTCAGTTTTCTCACCTGGAAAACATGGATAGTAAGACTCACTTCGAGGATGGGGAGGATCCAATGAGAAATGTAAGTACTTAGCTCAGTGCTTGGCACCGTGTAGCTCATAATAAACCTTGGCTAGTGTGAATTTTCAAAAGATGCTCCATTAAATGGCACAAAGCTTACACTGACTTGATTCACATATGCCCGAGTCACAGATCTAAAGCCTCCCTGAACAATCAGATCATTATTGACAATCTGTGGGCAAAGCACTGTAGTCATCACAACCATTTACTTTCAATAAACTTGCTTAGATGAGTTGTCCCCATGACAGAGATGTCAATAAAGACTAAAGCTGAGAGTGTTCAGAGGGGAAATCATGAAACATTTATTTTTTAAAAGGGGATTTCAAACATTTTAAAATCAACTGAAGTCTCTTCTGTAAATTAAAACAATTTCAGAAGTTTGACAAAACAGATTATAGCAGTGCTGCTCAACTTGAGATGGTAGAGAAGAAGTGGCCTCAAGCTCCAAGCTCCTGCCTCCCAAGCTCCAAGAAACAAAAGTTGAGAGCCTCGAATCTAAGGCGACACCAGCATTTCACAAAGGAGGGTAATGAGAGCAGGAGAGATTAAGGGGCTCAACTCAGTTTCATGCTACCCAGCACTGCTGGGCTGGAACCCACAAGACCAGACATCCCGTCAAACACCCCTTCCATTATTTCACAAGACTGAAGGTAAAAGCAGTGAAACTCACAGTCAAATTTCCATTTCTCTGTTCAACCAATTGGTTTCAACTCCGTCCAGTTTCTGCTTTAATATTGTCTGTACACGGCCAGGATTTAACTTCATGATGAAGTTAACTTTTTTTTTTTCAGAAAGCAATTGCTTTAAATTTTGGTTTTAAAAATCTTCATTAAAGGAGGTTCCACAGTTTTTGTTGAGCCATTTTACTATCTAAGGGTTTTGGTGGCATTTTCTAAATACTTCAAAAAAGCAATACTTCAAATCTTTCATATTGTATAAAGGCTGCATTTTCATTGGGTGGCAATATGCATATAGATTATTATTAATATCTTTGAAAAACATAGGTATTTTTCCTTTTTCCATATATCTCTTCTCTAATAACACAGTTGGCAGAAAACTACAGTCCCCGTCTATATAAATAAATATAAGAGATCTTGAATATGCAGTTATTTGAAGTACCAACCACAATTCTTGCTTATATAAACAAGGGCTATCAAAACTATAAGCCTTCCAAAGAAGCAGACTCTACAACATTTTCCCTGCTAAGAAATACCAGCACACTAGCACACATTGTGACTATATCCCTATGGAGAGCTGGATTGCATGGAGATCTTTAAGATCCTTTTCTCAATTAGAGTTTCAAACAACTCCATCTTTTCTTTCTTGTCAAACTACTTGAACAAAAATATGGTATGTTGCATCATTTGCTGAAGCTATTTCTCCAGTTGAAACATGAATTATGAGTCTTCTGAACACATCAGCCAAATCAAGTTTCAACATGGCCTGCCTCTGTTCACTGCACAGATCACAGGTTATCACTCTCTAATACGAGTCATGATTTTGCTTCCTTAAGTTAATACTTTTCTTAATTTTTCCTTCCATGGTACTTTCTAAATTAGCCAGCGTTAAGTTAAACATTTCTTCTCTTACAATATTTACTTTATTTGAGGGTAATTCTCCCTTTTCTGGTACATTTGTACTTTTACAAAGGGTGGGGTTGGAATTCTAATCTTACCCATTGGCCTTTGTCTCCAGAAATATTATGGAGGCAGTCTTGGTGGTCTTTAAATTCAAGGGTTCTTTCTAGGTGAAAGCCCAAACGCAACTACTAACGATGAATTCACCTGAATATGTATTGCTGAGACTAAAAGCACAGTTGTGTCTCACTGGCAGCAGAATTAAGAAACTATCATTTCCCTCCACAACCACACAAGGAACCACCCACTTCCTGTTTCTGTTGGGTCAGAACAATTGTTTAAGGCTATCTTTAAATTGGTGGCTTAAAAAAAGCCAAAGTGTTAGAGAAGAATCAGAATCTATATAGTCCTCATCTGAATAACTTTCTAATATGAAACAAAAGAAAAGCAGCCCTCTTATTCCTTGAAGTTGAAGTTAAGTCTCTAGGGAGAAGACTCATACCATTTTTCTTGTCCATAGTAGCTGGTTAAAAAACATGGTTGATTCTACAACATTCAAAGCTGTAATTGGGGAAGGCAACAGGGTTTCTAGGACACAATCCAAAGAGGGAGTACAGGGAGGGGATAGAATGTGGTCCTATGTTTTCCATGCCAGTCCTAATTTCTCTCCACAATGAGATGTCCTCCATAAACCTTCCTGAGGTCCTTTATGATAATGTGACTCTATTATCATCTCTTAGACTGAGTCACCTGTGAAGGTAACATTTCTCTATTCCTTTAGCAACCACCCTGTGACACCATCCTCTCCTTCTAAGCCATTCTATAGCAGTGGCAAAACAAAAGAAACCACTTTCCTTTATGTGGCTACAAGGGTCTTAGTTGCACATAAATGGTCATTTAGTCCAAACTGTACATATTATAAGTGAGAAAAAGGAGGATCAGGGGTTTTGCCAAGGTTGTGTAGGGGTTCACTATGGAGCTGGGAAGAAAACCCTGGTGCATAAATTCCTCACGTATACAGATTAATCATTTTCTTTTCCTTTCTTCCTCCCACACCATTCATCCCCGCCTCCACCCTCCTACCCTCTGCCATGCCTGAAAAAAGATCATGGTCAATAGTTTCCTGTTCTGTGATTTCTTATTGCCAGGGAAGATGTTTAAGTCAGAACACTACTCCAAGGAAGACTTTGTAGGACTTACATATATCACTATGGGTAGAACCCCAGCTGCAGCAGCAGCCATTCCCCAAAAGTGTTCACAGGTGGAGAGTGGCCTCATTTTTATTTGTGAAGGAAGTCTAACTCCTCCATCAGGCAGAACTGGGTTTGAATCTCCTCACTATGTAAGTCTCTAGTTTTATCTTCCCATCAATACCGTGGGGGAGAACAATGGTGCCTGGTTCACCTGTCTCTTTTAAAGGTTAGATTTCGTATACCATGCCTAGCAAGACTCAGTAGTTAGGGGCTGGTATCATTATCATTCCATCATGGGCCAGTATATTTCATCGGGTAGTTAAAAAGTCTCCACTTGCACTTGAGAATCCAGGGCAGAATCCATTTATTTGGGGAATCCCTCTCCCAAAGGGGTGTCTGCTGAGTGACCTGCAATATCCCATTTGTGGTAGTTTGAGATTGTATGTACCTCCAGAAAATCATGTTCTTAAAGCTTAAATCATGTTCTTAAATCATGTTCTAAAGCTGAAATGTCCCCGTGGGTGTGAACCTATTGTGGGTTGGACATATTGATTAGGTTACTTCAGTTAAGGGCCTTTTGATTAGGTTACTTCAGTAAGGCATGGCCCAGGGTGGATCATAATCCTCTTACTGGGATCCTTTATAAACAGGATGAATTCATATGAAGAAAAAGAAAGCCACTGAAGCCAGAAGCTGAAAGCAATGAAACCTGTTAGAGAAAGGAGAGACCAGCAGACGCTGCCATGTGTCTTGCCATGTGGCAGAAGATCCAAGGATCTCTGGCACCTGGTCTTTGGAGAGAAAGCATCGCCTAATGAGGCCTTGATTTGGATATTTTCATGGCCTCAGAACTATAAGCTTGTAAGTTAATAAATCCCCATTGTAAAAGCCAACCCATTTCTATTACATTGCATTTTGGCAGCCTAGGAAATGAAAACACCATCTTACCTCATGTCACTGAGAAGAGGGTTGATATGACATGTCAGATTGAGGCATGATGAACATGTATAATTTTCTGCTTAAAACCACAAGGAAAATAGGACTTCAGGCAATAGGTAATTGTGTGGAGGGGGCCACAGGGAATCTCTTCACAGGAGAGAGTGGCCTGTGGTGGTTGTCTCCTCAGGCACACGTACCAAGGGATAGAGTCACCCTCATCACTACTTACCAAAGAAGGGCAGTGGGGAGTTTCCTTAGATCAATGTTTCCTAAATGTTGGTCATTTTTCACACCACCTTCTGGAGTTTTGCTCTCTCCATTCCTTCCCCACAGCTGCTGCAGCTACAGTTCCATTCAGTTCTCAGTTAATTTACTTAATTTTGTTTTCAAATTGACTTACTGTTTCTAACTTTAGCCTCATCCTAGGTAATATATCCATGAAATCACAGATTGGATGTGCTAACTATATATAACTATAACTGTATACACTTCTAATATGCATTGCAATAAATAGATGAATATAAAAATAAAAATATATTCAACCAAGTGCCTCTTAAAGTCATCTGTGTTTGTATCACATACCTTGGTACCCACATGACACACATAACATGTGTTTGGAATACTCTTCTAGATGAAGTTTCATTCTTTTTTGCTTTATTACTTTTTTTTTTTTTTGAACCAGAGTCTCCACTTTGTGCCTTTTCCCCTGTAGAATTCAGGGCCTTAGAGTGAAATGTCTTTGGGAAAAGAAATGTTCTAAAAATGAAGTTTTCATTATGTCCTATAGCCCAGATAGAAAACCCAGAGAAGAGCCTGCATACTACTTTTCATTCTGGGGACTGATGCTCGAATGTGTTAAAATGCTATTTATTTTCCTACAGGCTACTTGGGCTTGGCACCATGTAAATCCAAAGTGTTTGTAGAGATTCCCTTGGGGACAAAGGAAAAATCATCTGTACAGATCAACCGTGTATTAGCTGCATTAGCAATTGGTCCTTGGAGACGGAAAAAGACATTTTTAGACAGATTTCACTGCACAGCTTTTTAAGAGCTTTCATTGAACTAGCCTTGGCTATCACAGGTTTGGGGTTTTCTTCACATCCTAAGTATCTGAAGAGAAAGGTGGAAAATGAGAAGCTGGGATGAGAACTGCTGCCTTCATTGTAGGCGAACCTCAATACTACATTCACGCTCCCTTCTCCCATCAATATTTCATGTTGCCAGAGTCATAAGGAAAACATCTGTTGCCTTTCTGCATCGTAATGTGTAGGGCAGTGGAAAGATTATTACAGCACAGATACAAGAATTTAAAAATTCATCACCTTCTCAATTTAGAAAGCTGATATACGGTTAGGACTTAGAAGGCACAACAGGGCTAAAGTGACCAAGGGGCCAGAGACCTGGTCCTGAGACATTTGTGGGGTGGGGGATGCAGTGATGGAGATGGGGGTGGAGCAGGATTGAGCCTAAGGTGGAGGCCTCAATTCTCCGGCTTCTTGTCAGCACAAGGTTTGACATGGCACTATAGGGGAAGAATAGACAGAGAAAATGCTGGCCTAATAGCAGGCTCAGAAGCAAGACCCAGGTTTTTAATAGTCAGGTATCCCTCCTATTCTCCAGCAGTGTGGTCTGAGAATCAGAGAATGGCAGAGCTGATGACATACCTGGAAGGGAAATGTGTCTCATGCTAAGTCTCACTGCTCACTATTGTAATGTCCAAAGCCAGATTCCACACCCCATGGAAAAGTGCAATGCTCTTTCCACTATAGCACAGAGGTCCCTGTGCTTCACTCATTTCTGTGAGTGTGTGTGTGAGTGTGTGTGTGTCTGTGTGTAAGAGCTACTAAACACTTTAGCAAAGTGACTCTCTTTCAGAACCCCAGACAGACACACTGAACACCTTCCTCTGAAGACCTTCCAAATCATTAATCTGGGTTGGTTTGACTCTTTTTCTTCTACTTCTGGTCCCCTTTAGAGTGTTATACAACTTTACAATATCATCCCCATCCCCAATTACTTGGATCCACATGGAGATCAACATGGAGAGGCCCAGCCCCGGCATATGAAGAAATGAGAATCACCGACCACAATAAGGCTCCTAGGAAACTCTGAGTCTGTCCAGTGCTGGATGCGAGCCTTTGTATTTCTGGTACTTGCCTTACAGAAGCAGGATGGAGAGTTTAACATGCAGCAAAATCGTTAAGGAGGAAAAGAGTATAATTCTCTGGACTGATAGATAGTCTCACAACCTTACCCTCCGGTCGCCTGCCGTTTCTACAGTGGTAAGTCCTGAGGGAATGAATCTCAGGGAGACCATCACCCACCTGTGTACCATCCTAGACACCCCACTGTGGTTCATAAACACATTATTGTTTCTCCCCATTTTCCTCTACCCTAAAGCCTTTCTCATTTGCCTTGTCCCTTTATTATGTCATAGGGCCATTAAAGATAGACTCTGCTCATAAAGATGGTTCTCTTTGACCCTGGGAGATGCAGATATCCTTAGCAAAGAGCCTGGTGAGAAAGGCAGCTAGGAGTTAATGTCTGCTTCAGCCAACCATCCACGGAGTGTCTTTTCCTCTGCCACTAAGTTGGGCACTTAGAGGGATATACTCAGGCTGCTGCTTAAAGCATGTAAGGCTTTCAAAGAAATCATAGGGCATTAGATTTGATACAGAAGCCCTTTCAGTTTCCATAAGAAGTGTTCACCAATGATAAAAAATAGACCACTCCTTCTATTTCTATTCAACAAATAGGCTTTGGGGATGTCTGATCCCCGAGAGTTCTACAAAGGCCCGTATTCTAGGGTCAGTGCTCACCCTTGGAGGGTGGGTTGTTTGCACCTGTGGTGGTCTACAGGGCAAACTTGTACTGTCATCACTCAACAGGGACAGAGGAAATTCTGGGCTCTAGGGTGATCTTTCTAAAACAGAAATCTGTATGTCATCTCTACTTGAAATTCTTCAATAGTTCCACCACCTTTAGGACAATGCCTTAGTTCCATTACCTTGCCTACCTCCAGAGTCCCTTCTCCTCCACTACCTGCTTTCTGCTGCAGGAATACCACATTTCTTGTGCTTTCTTGGATGATGTCATCTTATGTCACACTTGGAACTGTTGTTTACGAGGCTCACTCTATTTAGAAAGTTCTTGCTTCTAGTTCTGTATTTACTTGAACAACTCCTTAATATCCTTCAAGACCCATTCAGACAAATTCTCTCAGGGAACTTTCTGTGTCCTGCCTTCCTTGGACTGAGGTAATAACATCCTTGCCTTTGTGCTGCAGGCATAACAGTCTAGCCTTTGCATTAAATGAGTTGTTCCCTGTAAAGTACTTAGAACAGTGATGAGCACATCATAGATGCTCAATTCTTTTTAGCAACTATCCTTACTGCCCCTATCATTGCATTCACCACCTTATATTTACAGTATTTGCTCACCTGTCTTAAGTTCCCATTGGACACAAAGCTGTTCACGACTACTAGGTCTTTCCCAATGTTTGGCACAGAGTCGGTCTCAGTAGGGATTTGTTGAACTAAATGGAATAAAGCAGTCTGACTCTGGGAATTCTGCATGGTGCCTGGGTCCTCATCACTGAGACCCATCAGACAAAAACTTAGAGTAAGGCTCTTCCCAATTCTCTTCCCAGTGGAATAAATCCCACACTTTCCTTTGATTCTATTTAGTCACTACTGTCAAGTTGCATTACACATCAGGCTGGTACCCAGAAGCCAAACACTTCAGGATTAAGAGCAGCAGATGCAAGAAGAGAGCTTGCTCTCCTCTTTCCATTACTGTAATCAAGCTATGTGTTACAGTGCCTTTCCTTAATCTGATTTGAGAAGGACCTTAATAGCAGGGTAAAAGCAAAGTATGAAGTCAGTTCTTCAAGGACCTACTCACTTTAATGGCAATCTTTTTTGCTGTCCATCGCGACAAGTGCGGCCCCTGACTGGGACCAATTGTTGCACTTGGATACAAGCATGAGGCTCTCCCTGAAAATGCAACATGTTTTTTAGGGCACAAGTCAGCTCTTCCTGATTTAATTAGAGTTTTTTACTCTCTCCACCTCTCTTGACCTTCCGCTTGATTATGTAGTGAAGTATTCCTGGAGAGCAGTAATCCTGTAAGCTCGACATCAAACTCTCACAACTATGAAAATGACAAAGCTGTCAAAATTTCAGCCTTACAACTTCCAGATGCGGTCAGCTCGAAGATGTAATGGCAGAGGAACTAAAGGATGAGGATCCTTTAAGTGGGGAAAATGAGGAGTTGCAGAAATAAAAGAACCCCAACAATGACAATTGGAAGCCTTTAATTTCAGGTTATGAAAGAAACTTTTGCCTTCTGGCATGCACCACTAACACACTGATTTAGTAATTTCCACGGGAGGTGCCATCCCCTTGGAATGCTATTAGTTTCAGAGTCAGGGAAAATGAGGAAGTCTTTTTTTCTCCCAGAGTATGCAAACAGAAGCTTAGAAACATGTTTGCATTTGGATTGGATGATCTAAACCAACAAAGTTCAACCTTTTCACTAGGAGCTGTAAGCTGTTTGACAAGACCTACTTTTTATCAGGCAGGTTCAAAGTCTACATACTGCAGAGGCTTCCTTAATAAGAGGGACTAATAAGATTATTTCCTTAAAGATCTAACCTTGGCACCCATCCTCCTACCAGACGGCAGAGCAGATTCCTTCTCTAAATTGCTTATCTTCAAAAGGAAAGCTCTGTTGACTGGAGCAGGGTCTCAGTATGGCACACCAAGATGCTATCAATAGGATTCTCATTTGGATTTGAAGTGGCTATTATTTTGGTCTCTCTCTTTTTGGAACATTTTCTTTTTATTCACTAAAACATTAATTTCCCAAAATAAATGCAAAGATTGCATTTAAATGGGAAAGGACAGTATCTCGGATGGCTCACCTATCCCAAATACCTTCTCCCCAAACATCTGGCTTGGGGACATATACAACCAGATACTTTTTAAAAATTAGTAAATGTAGGCACATTTCTGGGCAAGCAGACTTGAATGTAAGGAAAGAAAATTGGGGGGCAGGGCAGGCATATGTGTATTATGTAAGCAAAAGTTCTACTCAGAAATTTTTATCCAATCTCATGTTTTGACCCATTTGAGATCAAAACAAAATCTTCAGTTGAGTGGGAAGGTTAGGGGGAAGCAAAACCATGAGATTATCAAATTGAATTCCCTCTAACTCCCTACCTCCTGCCTTCCTGTAGCATGGCTTATGTGATCTGTTGAAATAATGAGAGCCGTTTTCACTCTCCCGTCAGTAGGTGGGCTGATGTACAGCCATTTAAAACTGGTGCTGTTCGAAGAAAAGTGATTTAAAAATGGGGACCATTTAAACAGGTCACTGTATTTCACAAAGGTGAAACAGTGATCAGTGCATGCCATTTGATGATCTAAAAGAGGCATGAAAATGATTTTTTTCCTGATGAAACTGGAGTTGACTCCCTTCTCCACAGAGAGAAGATGGAGGCCAGCTATGGATCTTGGTCCTTTCCTGACACAGGACTGAAATGGTGTCTTGTGGAGCTTTGTATTCTAAAGCCTAGCATATTGGGAAATACTGACTCTAAGACACAAATTTCTTTTCTCATTTTAACATTTACAAAAGAGGAAATCATCTTAGAACTGATGGCATGTTACAGTTTAATTGGCAGAAGTTTTTTTTTCCTCTTGTTTTCATACATAAAATAATGGTACATCTTAAAAGTGAGTACATTTTGGGATTGGTGAAATGTAGTTGATACTTCATAAATCTTGCTTGGATGAATAAATGAATGAATGAGTGAATGAATGGGCCACCTCCTCCCAGGGTTCCCAATACTTCAGGGAACAAATGTATTTAATAACGAAGAAAAGAGCATTTTACATCATTGAACAAAATACTTAAAAAAAAAATCCTTTATAGACATGTTAAAAACAAACAACAACAAAGACTGAAAGGGAAGGAAAAAAAAAAGACAAGGGATTTCTATCTCTCTTACAATAAATGTAATACTATAAGGAAGGGAACCGACATTTGTTAGGCCAGGCACTTTCTACGTATTTTCTCCCAGAAGGTCCATGTGTTAGAAATTACTAGTCTGTTTCACAGAAGAGGAAATTGAACCTCAAAGAAGTTAAGTCACTTGCTGGTGAATGTAAATGTCAAGCAGTTAGTAAATGTACAAGCAATGATTTGGGCCCAGATCTCTCTGATTCAGGTTTTGTACTGCCTCCAACTGATCCCCAAGAGCAGTTTTTCCGACTGGCAATTGTGCAGTGCTCATCTAATCAGGTAAATATGGCCATTGTGGAAATGAGCATTCAGAGCAGCAGTGTTTGCTGTTGCTTCAATACCCTATGACAGTGGTTTCCTAACTTGGCTGCACATTGGAATCACCTGGGGGGCTTTAGAAAATACTGATGCCTAGATTCCATCTCTAGACATTCTGATTTCATTGGTATGGGGTGTGACCTGGACATCAGGATTTTAAAAGCTTCCCAGGTGATTCTAATGCACAGCAAAGTTTGAGAACCACTGTTCTAGGAGGATTTCGTATTGCTTAGGGTACAAAGCAGACAATCCTTCCTGGTCCACAATCTGCATAAGCAGTCACATACAGAGCCTCTTCATCAACAAGAAATGACCCTTGTTTATTGTTCTTCAGCTTTCCCAAGTCACATGGTCACACATCATATTTTAGAGAGTCTATCTCTTAAAAAAAATTGTGCATGAGTGACTCTGCATAAATAAACCTTTATTAATAAATTAATAAAGATGACAATAAAAGTCATCTTTAGTTCACTTTTCTATGGACTTGCTAGTGATATCAAATCAAAATAAAAGGAATTTGTGTCATATATTCTGTGCAGTTTTTTCATGAGCATAAACTTTTTTCTTCTTACTTTATTTGCAACTGAAAAATATCTTGATCAAGGCCCAATTTTCTTGGAGAACCAACACTCTTTGCTCTTGTTGCATGTAACGAGCAAAGTGAAGTGCTCAGTAGTATAATAAGAAACTTGGCTGTTTTTTGTGCCTGGTTCCTGGGAGATAACCTCTATATCTTTGGAACTTCCAGTGATATGTGTGCCTTTATTCATAGTGGGCTCTCTACCATGCTCCATGGTTCATATGCTAATGAGATGACATGGTAGGGCCAGCCTCACTCTGATTCTTAGGGTGGGGGTTGGCCACACCAGAAAGTCCAACCAGGTGACTAGGTGGCAGGGCTTTGAGCCATGGCATTCCAACCAGACTTCCAAGGAGGGAGGGGACTGGATGTTGAGTTCAGCCACATGGCACTGAGTCCACCATTCACGCCTGCATAATGAAACTCCATATAAACTCTGGATCCTCAAAACTCAGGTGAGCTTCCATGATGAAGACTGCTATGCTGGGAGCATGACATGTTCTGACTCCATGGGCTTTTGAGATCCTCCCAGACCTCTCTGTATGCCTCTCTTCTTTTGGTGTCTTATTTGTATCCTTTTACAATAACAAAACTATAAGCATAAGTATAGCTCTTTCATTGAGTTCTGTGAGTCATTCCAGCAAATTCTCAAACCCGAGGGGTGGTGGGAACCCTCACATTTGTAGCCAGTTGGTCAGCAGTGCAGATGGCCTGGGCCCCTAAACTTGTGACTTGTGCCTGAAGGGCAATCTTGGAGAACAGTGCTCTTAAACTGTGGGGTTGGGCCAAACTGTGGGTAGTTAGAGTCAGAAGTGAATTAAATTGTAGCTGGTGATTGAAGTCACTGCAGTCATTTGCAATTGGTGTCAGAAGTTCCTGCACTGTAGGGGGTGGGTATAGGTAGGCTCCTTCGCTAGACCTGCCCAGTTAGTATATTTCATCTCCATTCCAGAGCATTTGATTCAGGTATGGCTCAGGCCTCAATGGAGACAAGGGCTTTTGTTAGAGATATTGGAAAAGAGAATATTTTTCCATCAGACTTGATCTCAAGACTATCTGGAATTTCTGGTGGCCATCTTTATCATCATATAGAAAAAGCCAACAGAGAAGAGAAGGGTCCTATAATACTGTTTGAGTCCCTGAAGTCTAATATACCTGAAATTACCCCTGGAGTTTACAGCTTCGTGAGCAAAAAAGTTTTTTTTTTTTTTCCTTAAGCCAATCTTAGCAGGGTTGCTCTCACTTGTAATATGTGACACTACCTCATCGGGTTCTTGAAAGAAATCAAATAAATAATGTGATGCATGAAAGAGCTTAGTATAATGTCTGAAATAGAGGGGACTTGATAAATGCTATCCCATTATTATTATTGCTGTTTTAGTTTAATTAATTTATTTTTAATTAGAGAAGTTGTAGGTTTACAGAAAAATCACGCAGAAAATAGAGTTCCCATATATGCTCCCCTCCCCCTGCCATTATTAACACTTTGCATTACTGTGGTAGCTTTGTAACAATTGATGAAATAATATTATTATAATTGTGCTATTAACTATAGTTCACTTTACATTAGCATTCACTGTTTGTATTGTACAGTCCTATGGTGCTGTTTCTATTAAAAGTGTTATTCTAGTAACATCTATACAACCTAAAATTTCCATTTAAGCCACATTCAAATATACAATTCGGTGATATTAATTACAGTCACAATGCTGTGCTACCATCACCACCACCCCTTACCAAAACTTTCCATCAACCCAAACAAATTCTGTTCCAGGTAGCATTAAGTATTTTCCTATTGCAAATTGTTTAAAAGCCCAATGAGCCTAAAATTAGATACTGATGTACCAGCTGTGCAGACTCCAGTAGTCTTGGGCTTACCTCCATCTCCCACGCGCTCTCAGAGTAGTCTGATATCCCTGGCTTGACCTATTGCCTGTCCCTCCCCCTCTTAACTCCTTAGCTTCAGGTACATTTGGGAGACACACTTAGAACTGCCTGTGATAAAATATACATATTTCCTGAAACCCAAAGTATTCTCACTGAATGTAATAAGTGGAACTTTATTTTACAGGAAATGAAAATCTAAGATTAATACTCTCCGATGCTGTCTAGTCCCCTCAGGACAATTACTCATTGTACTACAGCAAAATAAACTTGCAAAACTATGGGAAGCAGTTTTCTCCTTGGATTTCTAGGATAAGTGAACTCCTGACACTTTGCAAAATCAGCGCCTGGATAGTATCCTCACCACTTCACCTCACTAAGTGGGCTTCGGGATTTTCAGAACACAAGACTTTAAACACATTCATGGCACTCTGCTCAGAGCTGAGTATGGGGACAGGAAAACAAAAACCCATAGATTTAAAACTAATCAATCAGTAACCAATTATTGATCACCATTTGCTAGCATTGCGGGAGGTACGTTACATCATTGCTGACCTTAAGCAACTTCCAATAGTCATTCGCTCCCTAATTCTATCAACAAATATCTGCTGAGCTTTACTCTGTGCCATGTACTCTGCTAGATACTAGGAAATCAAAATGCACATATGGACTTAGAGTTTTAGAGAGCAGCAAAACCTAAATTTTGTCCATTCCCAGAATCACAGCAAATGCTTTTTGAAAGCATAGGGATCTGAGCTTTCATCCAGGCCAATTGTATCAAAATTTCTCAGGGGACCAGAAACCTATTCTTTTAATAAGTGCCTCTCATGGTCTGTGGTGCTCAACCAAGTCTGAGAACCAGAGGGATAAATGATAAAACATACACAGGAAACAAAATCGAATACAAGGCAGTGTTTATATGTTAAGTGGCCCATGAGTGGTATGCTCAAGAGTTAGCTGAGGGAGAGATCACTTTAGACAATGCCCCTCATACACTCTCCAAATAGCTGGATAATGATGACTATTCCATGTTTATTCAAGACTGCCAAATCATGATGCCTCCTCAAGCATCACCACAGATTCGTGGTGAAGTTCACACCCAGGTGGTAAGTCAGCCAAGCAAGCAGCACCTTGTCCAGACACTGCTCCATCCTCACTCACATGGTTCAAAGGGTGAAGTCTCAGAACCTCCAAAGCACTCAGTGGGTGTCATAAGCATTGTCCCCTTAAATCATTTTTTAAATTCCCAGCATTTTAGGGTGGCTGATAAGTGTGATGTTAGCTTACCTTTTCCCCCAGGGCCACACATTTTTAATTTTTCTTTTCTAGTAATAGAAGCAGAACTCTGACAATTAGCTGCCCCATGCCTTGATTCATTTGCCTAGAGGCAGGACAAAATGTAGTCTTTAAGGTAGAGGCTGGACAGCCGGATAGACCTTGATTTGATCTGTGTCTTTGCCACCTTCTCTGGAGTGATGTTGAAAAGTTTATTTGATCTCTCTGACCCTCAGTTTCCTAATTTATATATAGGGAGAAAGGCATGGTGAGCTATAAATGAGATAACACATGTAAAGGGAGTAAAACAAGTAGCAGAGGTTATTACTATTATTACTACTATTGTCCCAATTTATTGCAACCAAGGCTAAAAACTACAGTATAATACGTGTGTAAACCAGGAAGAAGGTTCTTCTCCCTCATGCCATCCACAACAAGTTCTAGTTCTTCAAATCTCGGTGCGCACTGTCGAGGTATGAGAAACAATGCAACTCAGGATACACTTGTCTCACAGGTATAAGAGACCACCCTGATTCCACCTCTCTTTCTTTTCACAATACAGCAGTTTTATTATAATAGAAGTTAGGAAAATAATTTTAAATACATTTTTAGAATGAGAGATTACAAAACATACTTTCTCGGTTTGCAAATAAAAGATTATCAGCCCATTTTGGAGGGGCAGTTGTATGTTAATTAAAAGTAAATTAGACAAGCATGAGGAAACTTTTGATACGAAGGAAGTGTTCTAAATCTGGATTTTGGGGATGACTGCACAACTATAAATTTACTAAAAATCATAACATACAACGGTTGAATTTCTTGGTGAGTTATTTATACTTTGATAAAGAAATAAGGCGAATAAAATTAATTAGTAAACAAATGAAGGAAGGAAGGAAAGGAGGGATGGAGGAAGGAAGGAATAAAAGAAGGAAGGACGGGAGGGAGGGAGGAATATGAGCTCTCACCTCTGAAACACAAGTATTTTTGTCTCTGTTCTAAAGAGTAAGCTACTTCCACAAAACCTAAAGTATCAGATTTGAGTACTGGTAGTGGAAAATATGGAGTTCATGGGCCCCTAAAGGCCTGGTAGTTCCTTACTCATCACCTGATAAAAACAGAAAGCAGAGGTGCTCCTGGAAATAAATAAAAGTGGGGCATGGGAAACCTGCCATGACGTCAGTTCTGTATCTACCGATGACGCCTCTTCTTCTGCCTGGTTCATTCCTGCATGGTGCCCTCACACTCAAATCTCCCATCTACCAAGACCTATTCTCAAACTGCTATCTATTTAAAGAAGCAGAGAAAGCAAGTAAGGCAAAGGTAGACAGGTCTTACTATGCTTAGGTTGCCATTCCTCCCTTGGAGGACCCTTGATTGGTGGAATTTTAGGGGCCAGACCACAGGTACTGGAGGCAATGGGGAATATTCTAGCCCAAGGGTTCTTAACCTTTTTTGTTCCACAGACCCCTTTGCCAGTCAGGTGAAAACCACGGACCCCTTACTAAGTCCACACTATACTGTGTATTATTTCATAAGTATATCACACCCGCACCAACACGTCCCCATAAGAATAATGTTTTTTTTTGAATTTCAATTCAAGCTCACAGACCCCTTGTTAAGAACCCCTGCTCTAGCCTGTTGTATCATCACATACAGATTACTACATAGAAGGAATCTGGTCCAGGTCAGGTAGATTTGGTGTTCATTGTGTAAGAATTTGACACAATCAGAGAAGTGGTTAGCCAATTATGGATTTGCCACATTTCCTCTTGGTGCCTGAGGCTCTTCCAAAAGCCTCCTACATCAAGCATATAGCTTTGTACTCAGGTCTGTGCTAGTATTTTCTTGCAGTTGGCAGCTATTCCTGCAAGCACTCATTTGATTTCCTTTGAATATACAGGGTTAACATGCCATCATTTCTAGGACTCACTCAAGCTGGTATTTGGCATCCCAGGAAATAACTGCTAGTCTCATGGTGAAAGAATGAAGGTTGACAGGTGTGGACCTTGTTCAGACATCATTAGTTGCACTACAGTGCACCTACACTTATTCAAACCAACATGAGGCTTTATCACTGATGGGAACGAGGAAGAGCCCATTTAAATGACCAAAAAACACAGCAGAGAAACCTATCATGGAATGCTTCAAAAATGTGTACACTGCCCAGTGTATAACTGGCTTATCTCAAGTTGTAAGTAACATCTTGGGCATCCCTCAACAAAATATTCTGAAATGTCTAGAGGAGGAAAAGGCACCTTTCAGCTCCAAAGCTCAATTCATTCCTGTATAAGACTGTACATTTTAAGGAAGTGGAGGGACTCATTGAACATGGTCTAAATAACATCTTTCACATCCTAGGCTCTCAGCTAGGTTATTCTGTATTATCATCTCAGTTAATGCTCCCACTAACCCATAGGAAAATGTGTTATCATGTCTAATTATGGAAGGGTAAATAGATGTAAGAGAAGAAATGTATTTAGTGTGAAGATGTGATTAGAGTCTTAACCCACTCCTCAATGAGGTCCCAAGGGTCTTAAACAATGAAAGGTCCCCTACTTACTGGGTTTCTGCTTTTCCAATTTAATCACTCTCACCCATTAGTCCCACCCCAGCCCTCCAAGTAAAGTCAATGCTCCTAAGTGTCGTGCCCCTACCGGTCTACATATACAAATCTCAAATATGAATCTGTATTCATCTCCCAGGAGATCCTCCCTCCCACGTCTTCTGCTCCCAACAATATTTGGTCTCAATTATTGAGACTACCTTACTTCACTATTGCTTCCCTGGTTCTCTGATTCTCTGTACCACAATTTAAATCCTGACTCCCCTACGACAGGACCTTATTTATTTTTCAAACTTTGTCTTAGCTCCCCTATATCAATTCTGTAGCCTTCTGCTCATATTTATAGTAATGGCACTCATCTTACGCCACTGTATTTATCTGTTTCAAAGTTTGGCATTCTTCACTTACCATTATTTCCTTTAGGTATTGAAACAGATATTATTTATCTCTGTACCTTCAAGGCCTAACAACCTGCCAGGCACTAACTTATTGGGTGAGGAATAAACATTGTCCTTTAAAATCAGCCACCAAAAATTAAAAAGAAAGAAAAATAAAAGGAATCCTTTCAGTGGCCAGAATCATTTCTTTACAAAATACTAAAAACTACTAAAAACTTGCCAAAATTTTCTCAGCCCCCACAATCCCATTGGGATTTAAAGGATACATTAAAAAAAAAAAGAAGTATTGTATTGGTTGTTTAAAGCCTTTTATTGGAAAACTGAAGTAGAGCATTGTTTTTCAAGGCAAAGTCTTTGGGACACAAAAGTGAGGTCTAGAATAAGGGGAGATCTAATTAATTCCAGATTGTAGAATCCAAGGCATAGACAAAGGATGGCTGAAATCAGCCTATTAATCTACTGGGGATACTGGATATATCATTCATAGTGTCTTCTGGAATCAATTTGGTTCCTGAAGGAATTTATTCACTAGGTGATCAAGAAAGGTTCTGGAATGATTGAAGAAACCCCCAGATCAAGAGTAAGTGGAGGCGCAGATAGGGGTGTGTGTCATGTCATCGTCAGCCCAGCCTAGTGGAAAACACACATAAAGACAGCAGCCCTTGACAAAGCCCACGGGGCTGCCATCCCTCTTCGGCTGATGCCCAACAGAACTGAAATTCAGTGGAAATGAAGTAGCAAACTATGTGTGCTGCAAGACTTGAAAACTAACATGCGGCCTAATGAGCATATTATAACCGTAGGCACTGCTTGTTAACTGTTGAAAATATTTTCACAAGGCTTTGGGTATAGCAGGATAATGCTAGTTACGAGACACTGATGCAGAAAGGGAATTTTATGTAAGCCAGGCTCAAGCAAGTCACCTGGATAATATCAGTGATTAGAAATGAATCATATCACATTCTGGACTTGGGTGTTCCATGGCAAAACCCATTGGTTTTCTTGGAGCCCAGAAGGTAAACAGAATCGTCAGGCTTGATGAAGAGAGGGACTGTCAAACTACTGCCAGAGGGACTCGTGGTTCTCCTCTGATCTGTGAAATCAAACCTGACTCAAGACTAGCTTCTAACAGGAACTAGGAAAGTTCTTTGATGACATCCGGGGTATTCTTTAAGAATAAGGTTTTAAGGGATTACTGTGGGCATAGTGTGCTGATAAAAAGGACCTTAATGAATTGTCCAGCCAGATTTGTTATCCTCATGTAGGTAAAATAGTATCATCCCTGTTTTCCGGGTAAGGCACCTGAAGTCCAGAGAGGCCAAGGGGATTGGAAAGTCACTTAGCCGTTTGTGAACATGGGACTGCACGAGTTGGAAATTTATATTTGATGCTTATTTTTATAAGCAATGTCTCTGTAAGTTACCTTACATTGGTATGGCCTCTTTACACTGGATGGCTTTATATTTACAAGGTACAGTCACGCGAGCCTGGATGGTGAACTGACCAAGTCCTCTCAGTGGTGATTCTTACTTGGGAGTGCTCGTCTGAGACACCTGGGATAGTTATTACAATGCACATACATGGGTCCCACACCAAAACTATTGACACAGTCATCTGCATTTTGGTAGAGAAAAGCAAATCCCCAAATCCCCCATGTATCTGATGCTCTTCAAACCACTGTTAGTGTAGGTTATGTATGTGGACTGGAGATAGACATATCCCCGGATATCTTCCTTTTGATCCTGCCTTTGGAGGCCTGAAATTCTCATTAGACCCATCCATCCATCATTCTGTATTAAGGATCTGCCAAAATATGCAAGACTCCCTGCAAACACACATGTTTGGGGAGAGACTTGTATGAACATCTTGATTCACAAGCTTAGTTTGCATGAGCCTTTTGATTAGGCTTTTAGAAAAAGTTAGCCATTCCTGTACCTCTCAGATTTTGCTTTATTGTGTACTCTTATTTACTTAATATTTTTTTCCTTAAGTTAATTCATTTTTTCCCCAAGTATATTTTATGTCACAGCAAGAAATGTAAAACAAGTATCACCTGCCAGAAATAGAAAGCAAAGGTAAACATAGACACCAGGAAAATAAAGCAAGATGACACAAGTACCAAACAAAGATGGTCTCCTTGATGAAATCTGAAGGATTAAAAGAGGGATGGAAGGGAATAACTTTCCTACGGTGTGATTCACATATTAATGCACATTGCTGTGCATCTAAAATCTCAAGTAACAACCCCCTGCCCCCCATATTACCCCGAGTATGTCTAAAGAAACACTCCCCACACCCACACTCACTCTTGCGGGAGGACACAGCTAAGTGCCTCTCTGGACAGTTAGGGTCAGGATCTCTGCAGTGCAGGGGCTCTTAACAAGGGGTCCATGAGCTTGAAATTGAAATTCAAAAAAAACATTATTGTTCTGGGGACGTGTTGGTGCAGGTGTGATATATGCATTAAATAATACACAGTATAGTGTGCACTTAGTAAGGGGTCTGTGGTTTTCACCTGACTGGCAAAGGGGTCCATGGAACAAAAAAGGTTAAGAACCCCAGCTGCATTGGGAAGCCGGTGTGGCTCAATCGATAGAGCCCCCGTTTACCATGTGTGAGGGCCCGGGTTGGCTTCCCGGGGCCTCCTTGTGAGGGCAGGCCAGCCCGCGCGGCACGGTGAGCTGATGCAGCAAGACCTCACAGCAAGGGGGAGATAAGCAGACATGGAGAAAAAACACAGCGAATGGACACAGCAAGCACAAGCAGCAAGGGGGGGATAAATAAATAAATAAATAAGTCTTTAAAACAAAACAAAACAAAACAAAAAAAACCAGCTGTAGAGGGAGGCTGGGGAGAAAATGCATGGGGCCTGGGGCAGGAGGGTGTCACCAAAGCAGCCCCCTTGGACCATGTATATTTGTCTAATGCCGTATTTGCCTATTCATAATGTTGCCAAAGCCTCCTCATTGAGTGCTCACAGACGGCAGCACAGAGGTGGGGACAATTGGGAAGGAGAGAGATATGTTCTTTTATTCCAGGCCTGAAGCTCATCAAGGGTAGGGTTCAGCATACTAAGTCCTTTCCTGACTGTAAAGATAAAACGATAAAATAGCTCCCTCAACCACAGTGGAGTTTAGTGTGTCTTTGACAAGCAGCATAATTAAGATCTAGCATAAACACAGAGCCTCCGAGGACAGTAAAAGCTGACTAAATGGGAATTTGTTCTGTTTGGCTTTTCTTTCCTTTATTTAGTTTTTCCTGTGGAAGTTTCATTTTGAAGCAGGCTTGGCCCTGGGCAGAAGTGCGGGAGTTTGCGATCTATTGTAATATTTCTGACCCCCCGCCCCCCCGGCCCCCTCCTGCTTTCTCTGCTTGCTCTCTTCCTGGGTGCCTGCCACTGGCAAGCGTCATCCACACCCGCACGATTGGTCTCAGCCCACTCTGAGCCCTTGGGGAGTAGGTGGTTGACAGCGGTTTCTCTGGACTCTTCAAAAGAGTGACCTTAACAAAGGGAACTTCAGGGGAGTGACCCACTTAGATCTTTAAGGTTCTAGGAGGTGGATGGAGATGAGCCTCGGCTCCAAGGTGCTGGTGAAGCCGGCATCTATGTGATTTAGGGGTGGCGAGGCTCTGGCCTTGGAGTCAGCCTGCCTGGACTGCACCCGAGCTCTTCCATTTTCCAGCGGAATGAACTTGGGCGTTTGACTGAACCTTTCTAAGCATCCATTCTCTCATCAGTAAATAGACCACCAGGCTGAGTAAATGAAATAAATCATGTAAAGCACTTTGCATAGGCCCTAGAACTTAATAACCACTCACTAAACATTTATTGCTATTATTATCCATATTGTCAATGTGGTGACAGCACTGTTGATTGGTCAGAATGACCCAGTTCAAGTACATGTGACTTCTAGGGGAGCCATAAATGCTCTGCGGGATCCACGTTTCTCCCTCAAGCTAATTCAAAGGACTTTTTTCCCCCTGCAGCTGTCAGTCGGCAACAAGTTTCCTCTCCTTCCCTTTTCTGACACAGTACTCATTTTTGACACATAGCATCACACTCCTCATTTCCCAGACAGTGGCTAAAAGCAAGGATCTCCAAGGCAATGAGAGAATTAATTATAACAAGCAAAGCATACTCAACCCTCAGATCTGAAATGGCAGGTAAAAAGCACAATTTGAAAGGAACATAGTCTCCTTCCGCAGAAAATGCTTACACGGTAAAGGGGCTTCTATTTACCCACTGTTCACATCACGGGGGAAAGATGACGACTAACGATGCTGCTCTTAGCTCCACTCCCACAAATGCTTGCAGGTGCTAACACAGGGAAAAATGAGCATCTATCTTCCAGCTCCGAATTAGTCCATAATGGGTAATTTGATGCAGACATTATTTCTAAACAAGAAATTCCCCAAATGCTAATTGCTTCTAAGAGCTGTTCAGTTGAAGGGGATAAATATATCCGCTTGTTAAAGGGGATGTCATTTAGAATGGGTCCTAATTCACGCAAGGAAGCTTTAAGTGGGAAATCATAAGAAAAAGGAGGTCAGGATTCCAGGGATCAAGTGGCTCCTCCCACATAATGAGAGCTCACACTGGAGGGCCTTGAGCTGAATTGGGCTCAGAACTTGGTAGAGCTGACAATACCGAGGGCACATTTCTGTGTGTGTCAGCAATTGCTAAGGTCGCCCAAACCGTCAAGCAACTTTGACTGTTAGGCTGAGATTAAAAGTAACTAGAATTTTCCCTTCCTTAAAGCAACTAAAAACTTCTCTGTATGGTATTTTATAGTGCATTATGACAAACTGGAGAGTAGATCCCTGCCTGGTTCCTTCTCATTTGCAAATGCCACCTCAATAATATGAATGAGAAAAGGATGAGAAAAAAATTTACCCTTGGGGAGGACATGGCCCATTCCAGCTACACCAAGAATTTGAAAGACAGAGATGGGAATTCCAGAGATGCCACAGAAACACTCAAAAGTGGACAGCCCATTGAGTAGCAACTTCCAATAAATGTGCATCGTCGAGGGTTTAATTGCTATTTCCAGGTTACAGAGAATAGATGGAAAAGGTATGGCATCCCTGAAGACCTCGGCCATTCCCAACTATATGGTGGAGACAAACATTTATCAAATGTTTATACACACACACACAGACCAAATGGACAGTGATACGTGCTTTGAAAGAAAAGAAGATGCAGTCAGAGTGTATAGACTGGAGAATTAATCTGGTCAGGGAGAGTAGGGATTACCTCACTTAGGTACTGAGCTGACATCTATAGGATGAGGGGATGAAAATAGAAGGGAAGAGCAAGACTGAATAAGCAGTATGTGCAAAAACCCCAAGGAGAAGGAGACTACAGTGCTGACAAGGAACAAAAAGCACATCAGTGAGGCTGGAACCAGAGAACATGGAGAGGAGATGGAATGAGGTTAAGCTGGAGAGGCAGACAAGAGTTTAGATCATGCATGTCCTTTAGGAGTTTGATCTGTATTCAAGGAACAGTGGTGTAAAGGGTATTCAGAGGTGTTGGTGGTGGGGTGAGGGGTTGTCACATGAGAAGAGTATAGTTGACTGGGGGAGAATACACTGGGGGTTTCAGGACTGGATGTGAATAGATGAGTTAGAAGGCTATGGTGGCTCTGAGGTGAGCGGTAGAGACAAAATCAACCCCTTTATGGAAGCTCCTGTTTCTAATGCTTTTTGGATTCTGAAGATACTGCTTTCTTTTCATCACCTTCTCTAGCATCTGTGGTCCCTCTGATACCCTTCTCCTCTGCTTTCTCTAAAACAATCTTTTCTATCTTCAAAAGTAAACAAGAACACGCATTCTTTCTCATACAGATGTCCCCTTTCTTTAGCATCTTATTTCTCTATTTCTAAATTTCTTATGGGGTGAATCAGGTTCATTCTCCCTGTTTCTTCTCAACCCTCTGAAATCTGGCTTTTGTCATCATCACTTTAGTGATGGCTCTCTCAGTGGCCATTAGTGTAGCTGCACTGCTTCCATTTGCCTTGATGTATTTTGCTGTATCTAACAGCACTGCCCACACTCATCTTCTTGAAATTCTCTCCTCTCTTTACTTTTGGGTAAAGAACCTGAGGGTTCTTTTCTTGGCTCCCCAAAGCCCTCATTCTCAGTTGCCTGCAAGGTTTACCCTTGTGACTCCTTACTCTAGATTTCTGCCAAAAGGAGGCTCCTGAATATTTGTTCTCTGGGTCACTCCCTTGCAGGATCCTACAAAGCTCAATGTGGCTATTCCCCTTAATTTCTCTTTTAAAATTCACTTCTAAGTCTTTAATAACTTGGAAGAAAGATCTCATTTGATGTACCCCCATGTGACAGTTTGAAGTTCTTTTATGAATCCCCAAAAGAGAAAGATTATGTTTTTGAACTAATCTATTCCTGTGGGTATGAGACTCTTTTGATTGGACAATGTCAGGGAGGTGTGACTGAGGTTGAGTCTCTGTCCTCTTGCTGGGTCTGATATTAACAGAAACACAGACAGAGACAGATATACACAGGAAAAGGGAGCTCTGCCATATTTACACTGGTCACATGCAAGAAAGGACTCCAGGTTTGCCCACAGCTGCAGAAAGGCAGAGAAGCCTTGAGAGACTGCGAAGGCCCAGAAAGAGACAAGCCCTATGCCTGGTTGCCCACAGCTGAGCTCTGGGAGATGGTAGATTCTGGAGTGGAAGAGCAGAGAGCTCAGCAGAGATCGACAGCCATTTTCACCATCTGGCTGGACACCAGGATCACCAGTAGTTGACATTGGTGAGAAAGGCATCTCTGATGGTGCTTTGATTTAGACATTTCATGACCTCAGAACTGTAAGCTTTTATCCCAAATAAAATTCCTATTATAAAAGCCAACCCATTTCTGGTACTTTGCATCAGCACCCTCTGACAAACTAAGACACCCCATCACTGCATTCTCTGAATATTAAGGGGAAAAAACAAGCATAAAAAGCCATTATCTCCCAAAATGATTCCCTGTCTTGGTTTCCAAAGTACACAGGTTCGTTACCTAGGGGTCTTCTTTGATCGCTCCCTTTTCCTCATTTTCCATGTGTGATCTGTCACCAGGTCCTTCTCTGGATTCCTTAGTGATACCTTTCAAACCAGCCTCTTGTGTTGTTCCAGATCTTATCTGAACACTTGCTACTTGCTGACTTGTTCTTAACCCCCAAAAGGTCTGTCTAACGTGTCTGTCTGCACCAATCTCTCTTGTTACCTGTCATTCCTATACACCTCTACCAGATTATTCTTCCTAAAACTGTATTTCAATTATATTACTACTTTTCCAAAAAACAACTCCTCAGCATCCCAGTGAGGTGAGGTCTAGACTGACATTCAAGTCAATATGTAATATGGCCCCAACCTGCCTCTCCATCTTAGCTGCAGTTGTATTCACCTTACCCAAACTGCACGTCAGTTTAATGAACTGCTCTACTCAGTACTCTTCACCTTTGATTTTCTTTCTTAAAATATATTTTTATTTTAGGATAATTTTAGATTTACAGAAAAATTGCAAATATAATCTAGTGAGTTCCCACATAATCTTCACCCAGTTTCTTCCAATGTCAACATCCTTATATAACCATGATACAATTTTCAGGACGAAGTAATCAACAGAATCCAATCCAGGATACCACAATGCATTAGGCCCCCTTGGTTTTTAAGATCCCATCCCCATGACTTTGCCTAAACGCCTTCCCACTTTTCTGCTCAGTACCTTCCAGCTTTTTACTTTTCTATGGTGTTCCACCATGGATCTAACTACTACTCACCTTTCTTGCGAAATTCCCCCAGGATGATTGCCTCCTTCTTTCTCCTTCCTTCAAACCCTTCCAGACCTTCCTCTGTGCACCACTAATTTGACCCTTGTTATATACAGCCATAGCAACCTCAGTACCCAGAATGCAGAAGGAATCCATAAATAGTCACTGATTCTTTCCAACAAAGAGTGTAACAAACACATTATGTAAAGGAGTCTTTCCAAAGGTATTTTTTTTGCCAACATTTTCCTAGTGGAGGAATTACTGATGACTTGACCCTCCTAATAGCCAACGTTTTCTCCCTACGCTGCCCTGACCAAAACAACTTATTTTCCTTTGAAGTTCACCAGAGGTAACAGTTGTGAAATAAACTACAATTTGTCATGCCCAAAGAACATGTTTGTCTTCTTAAACAAGGATTTTATTTGCCGAACATGTTCCACTTGTAGCATTTGTATAATGCGTGTTTGTAGAAGCAGCTTTGGATTTTATCAGGGTTCTGAGTGGACTGCTGGGTGATATATCTACTGTAATCTATTCTTCAATTAAAGAGGTAGATAGAAATAGAATTTAAATATTCAGGAATAATAATTGTTGGGGAGAGGAGCCTTAAGCGATATTCTTTACTGTCTATCATTTTTCTATTCTTACTTCTCAAATTCAGGGCTTATTAACATTTTTCTAATATTTCTCTCCAAGCAAGCAGAAAGGTGAGGAGAGAAATGAAACTGAAGAGTAATAGAAAGTTATGTTACGCTAGAGTACTATAATACTTTGCACTCTGGTTGGTCGTTTGCTCTCTTCTTGGTATTTCTTAAGGATAAACGGTAATTAGGGAGGCAATACATTATTTACAAATGGTTTTACTGAAGAGAAACGTAGAAAAAGAAGAAAGAGAAGGGAAAGAAGAGGTAGAAGCATGCTGAAAATAATAATAATAGATATTTATTAAGCACTTACCATAAGCTATTGCATGTGTTTAAGTCATGATCTATTATAAACCTATTGCACACGTTTAAGTCATTATTATACTCATTTCTTTTAATTCTCAGAAGTATGCTATGAAGCAGTTATCATAACTCCCACTTTACAGATCAGAAAACAGAGGTTCAGAGATGTTAAATCATTTGCCAAAGCTCAGACAGCAGGGCATAGTGGAGTTCAGATCTGAACCTGGTTTTCTTTTGATTTCAAATCCCTGGTTACATTATACCATCTCAGAAGGGGCGGTGAGATTGTTCAATTTCAGGTCATGATTTAATTCCCCCTATGAAGGGCAAAGGTCTAGAGAGGCTTTAACAGCAAGGAAAGGCTCTTTCACGCCAACCTTCTACTGTAAGCCAGTAGGACCCTGTATTTGCTGATGGTCCTGGAGAATCCAGAGAGTGTGGGCTTGCAAAAAGAAAGGATTTTCTTCCCCTGTATGCTTTCTGTGCAGCAAGACACCAGGAAGGAAGGAGACAAATTGGAAAACTTAATCAGGGATAGATGCCTCAGAGGAGAAGGCTCTGGCAGAAACCGTGAAAACTCGACATAGAGCAAAGCTCTCTTCATAACATAGCAAATGTTGACATCGATATTATCATGGTAATGCCTGTTAACAGAACAATATCTCATGGGGGTAGAAATGAGTCACCTTAAACTAACAAAAGGCAGCACCGACCTCCATGCAGATTTATATGACCTCTGGTAAATGTTCCCAGGGAGACATTGTGCTCTGCTGAGTGAATCGCTAGCACTGGAGGAAGTTTCCAAACTTAAAGATGTATACAACTGCTGTTTGTGGCCCTGAGGAGCTATTATAGTCAGTGAGGTAGACAGAACCTGTCGTCTTCAAGTCTCAAGCAACCGCCCGGGGCCACACATGGAGTATCTCATCTCCTGATGCATGCTTCCGGTTGGCATGAGCTCCAAACACCTTTCTGTACCTGTCCCACAAATGACGACAGGGAAGTTGGTCATGGAGGAGAGAATGTGCCCTTCCAACAAGTGCCACCAAGCTCTGCCTTCCTCCCAAGCTGCCCCAGAGTAGACAGGGTGACCAATAAGCCGGAGGTCAATGGCTGACCTTTGATTCATATGGATGGTCTACGAGGTTCTAATAACATCATCGTGACAGTGACCACAGTATATCCTCATGGGAAAATTGTGAAATGAGTAGACCCTAAAACAAGGCTCAGGGCTGTAGGAATTGTCTAAGGCAGGGCTTGTAAATTCACATGCCTAGAAGGGCTAAGAAGATTCCACAAACAGTAAAGCTGGCTATTTTCTGGATCTGTTTCTTGCTTGTCCCCTTTTGACTGAGGCATGGGGATAAGAAATATTGCACTCTCCTCCTTACCATAAGAAAACAGTATTTCAAGCTTGATGATAAATGGCAAGTGACACTCATACTCTCTGTTGGGGTAAAAATATGGAGAGTTGTGGCTAAGGCTCCCTGAAGAGTGTATATTCCCTCTAAAGGGTCAACTCTCCCTGAGCCCTGGCTGACTGATGCCAAGTGGAGATATGGCCCAGAGTTCTGACCGTGGGATTTTTCAAGAGAAACTGCAAATCTAGTAATTGTAGCCAACTAATTCCAAATTTTCTTAAGAACTGTGTAGGCCACACAAAACAGGATTGCTCCTTTAAACAGTGAGAGAGGGCTGAAGTCAAGACTGGAAGAATTCTTTCTGATTCCTAATTGCAAAGTTTGGAAATCATCAATCATACTTAGAGCTCCAACTGCTTTCCCTGAGTAACATGCAATCATTATCCTCACTGATTTATTTAAGACATATTGACTAAGGATTTACTATCTGTTAAGCATTTTCCTACATATTATGTGGAATACTTATATATTTCCATATGGAGGGTGTACAGGTATTACATTATATATAAAGTACACAGATACATAAAAATACACACATATGCATACATACATGATATAGTTCTTGTGTTTAGGAGTTTATAATTTACTAAGGAGAAATGGAAAGTGTGCAAAAAACTTTTATTAAAGACATGGTGCTTTGCTAGATAAATTCTAGGAATATTACAGAAACTCTATGCTTACACGCTTGGGGTTTGCAATCCAAGCCAAACACATCATTGTGGGTAGTTATTGAAAAGGTAGACATAGCAAAATAGAAACCTGTAGCAGAGATGTCAATGGACATGAGAATTTGTGTCATATTCTAGGGGTTGGGGTGAAAAGTGAAAGACAAATGTGTGTTTTCACTGGATTACAAATAAGGGAGAATCAATGTGGTCCCTGAATTTGTGCTCTGTGAGTGATGGTGGAGGAACACTTTGTGTTCAATATAGAAAGCATTCGATGGAGAAGCTGCGTTTTTAGACGTTTGCCTAACGGGGGGTGACCACTTGGGAGCTTAGGGCAAAGGTCATTGCAGAGATCTGATGAGAAGACTTGAAAAAAAGAGCCCTGAAAGGTGGCTGGGAAACCAGGTATCTCCACTTATCATAAGCCTCTCCTCTCTGTTGGCATATACCTTGCTAATACCAATTGCTCACAGGGATAGTGAAAGATGGTGGAGGGGCACCTCTGGGCATGAGGGGTTATAGGAACCCCTCTTTTATACCCTGACCAGTCCAGGCATTCCAGCCTTTATATTTCTAGGTTTGCTTTTGGGCACAGATGATCTGAAAGCCCATTATTCCTCTCTCCAGTTTGGTTCCTCTGTGTTAAAAAAATGATGCTCTGGCAGCTGAAGAAGGCAAGCATGTGCATTTTCTAAGTAGGATTCATGCAGAGTTGAACATTGCTTTACCCAAATAAAACTTTTGCTTTCAGACTTTCAGTGGGCATGTTCCTTTTTTTAGCTTAAAAATTTTCTGGTCTGTATTAACAGTTTCTTTCACTAGCCCCATCTCTCCCATTTTGCCAGCTGTGGACCCAG
>JAQZBX010016570.1:17613-36460 GCA_029593785.1 Cabassous unicinctus | reverse complement strand
CATCATCAGCCTATTTCACACTGATAAAATAATTTTATTAGATTTTACTTCTGTCTCATACCTTTTAAAAAATACAGAGGTAATACATCCACATTGTGTTAAATTGAAAAATACATGCAAAAAATATTGTCAGTAAACCTATCCTTTCCAATCATTTCCATTGCTAAAATTCTGGGGAATTTATACCAGATATTTATATATATTACTTCTATATTTTAATTTTTAGGATGGAATCATATAGTACATATAATTTGTATCTTACTTTCTCTCTTCCCATTGTGTTGAAAAAATCTTCCCATACAGTGTCCGAGGCGAGCGCTAAGCGGAAAGTACCTGCGAGTTCAAACCGCAGCTCAACAACAGCCTCACGATGTGTGCATCCCCGGGGGAGGCGATTCTACTCCCTGGGCTCAGTTTCCTCACCCATTCAAGGCGGACGATCATCCGTCCTCGCTGGGCAGGTGGAGAGCCTTGACCTCGACCTCGACCCTGCATCCCTCATCCTCGCCCAGTGGGCATTCGGGAGCCTCGTTGTCTGGAAGACCTGGGGGGCCCCGGGCACCACCGAGCAGAGAAGCAGGATGATCCCCTCGGCCGTGATGATGCAGTTCTTGGCGCCCTCCCCCATGGCAAAGAAGGGAGGGAAGAAGGGAAGGATGGAGGGAGGGGCGGAGGGAGAAATATTGCTGACGTGGACAGATGTTTAAGAAAATTGTTAAGTATAAAAATCAAATTGCAGAATAATTATATAATATGATATCATTTAAATAATAATAAATTAAATTATGTGGAGAAAGCATCAAAGAAATATGCTTCCAACTGGTGTCAGTATTATCTCTGGGTGTGATATTCAATTTTTATGTTATTAGTTCAACGATGTTTGATTTTTATATAACTCTGTATGACATTTGTGACCTGAAAAAACCCAAGACGATATTAAACAACAACAAAATGACCTCTAGGTCTTCTGTGATCATTCTTTCTGGTATTGCAATCACTCATGAGAAGATCTCTTTTCTTTTCCAAAGTCTTATCTCAGCCTAAGCATTCTCATGTTTGTTTATCTATGGAAATAAGAGAACAGTTGGTTTTATTCTCATCAGACATTTGAAGAAAATTATATCACAACTCCTTTAACTTTTCCTTTATACTATTTAATATTTCATTATTCCAAAGAAAGGTGAATAGGCAACTTATTTTAAGAAACTGTAATATTTAGTTAACTTCTTTTAGCTATTAAATTGCCCCTTTACTTTCCAGTGTGGATTAGAATAGGAAATACCTTAAGTGCCCTATCCCATCTCTTCCCATTAATTAATGGGATAATCCTAGGTCTCTGAGGAGTATTGTACCAAACTTATCTGTACACAAGGAATGGGCAGAAAAACCTCCGCCTCCTTGAGGGCAGGGATTATAATATACACTTTTGAATGTGCACTTTATAAATACTTCCAAAAGTAAGTGATAGAAAATAAAAGGAATTTGTATTATAAATCATGTTTAATATATATTCCTATGTACACATAGAGCATTATAGAACTCATGTTTGCTCTTTCTAAATGTGTTGGACTGATTTTTCCATTTTGGTGAAATTATCATGTTTTTAGTACTTTTCCAGTGGACCAAGAAATCCTGTAGAATTGCCAATGCATTTCTTTTTATTCCCATTGTAAAAATCTGGCCATCCTTGTTCAGAAATAACTGCTACTAGACTTCAAATTTAAATATTTATGAGGAGAGAAATTCTAAAGATGTCTTGGTGTGGAAGGAAACACACATGGGATTTTATTTATCTCATGGGATCTAGGAAACAGTTTTCTCATCTTGTTTTCTCATCTAATTTGTACAGATACAAATTTCATTAATATTTAAACCTAAAATATTAAAAGAAACTAAATCCCCAAAACAAAGCCTTTGATGTGAGGTGTCTCTTTATAGGGCTGTGCCCACCAGGGTCACTGTCAGCACTGGAACTTGACAAAACCATCAAGTCTGATCAGAAACCTGCAATGGGAACTCAATATAGGCCTCTAGAGTGTTGTCTGAATGGACACGTGGGTGACAGACAACTGGAAGACCCATTATCTAAAGAGAGTCCTGTGAGTTGCTTGGTCCATCCGTGAAGAATAAATTAGATTTAAAATGCTCCTTAGAAGTGAAGACAATAAATTGGATGAACCTTATAGGCAAGACATCTAGGATCAGTTTCAAGAGAACAAGTGGACAGTGACCAGGAGTTAACAGGCAGGCAGAGGGGTGAAGTCCCAGCAGTGAAAATAGGTAAGTTCAAGTCACTCCGTAAATTGTCAATTACTCAGATTCTCCCTGCTGCTCTCTTCAGAGGCCTAAGATGTAGAAATCTCTGCTCTAGATGTGGGTTACAATGGTAAACAAAACAGGCACAGGCTCTGTCTTTGTGGAGCATATGCTTTAGCAGGAAAGATAGGCATCAAACAATTACCAGGTGCAGTGATCAAAAAAAGTACAGGGTGCTATGGGAGTACAAAACAGGGGGACCTAACCTTTTCTGCAGAGTCAGAGGGAGTTTTTCTTAAGAAGTATTGTTTAAATGTGATTAAGCATTAGCTAGTCCAGAAAAAGAGGGAAGGGACATTCCACATTCCAGGAAGAGAGTATGCCCTAATGCTTTCTGTATGGATAGGTAAAGGCTGGGGTAAGCTTTCACAGAGTTGTAAACACTCCATTGGTCTTTATCATATTGTTCTTTTGTGTGTCTCCTTTGACAAACAGTGAACTTCTTCAAAAGGGGAGTGTGCCTTAGTCATTGTTGTACTTAGAGAAGGAGTGCCTGCCCATAATAGACCTTCACTAAATGTTGGTTAAATGAATATATGAAATATTTCTGTTGATGGGGATTGGCTACAGAAAGTTCCTGTTCTCCCTGGCACTAGGTCTCAACTTTGCTAAGTGTCTGCCAAGTGGACAATAATGCCTCCACTGTGTTCTCAGGAACCATACTGCTGGATTTCCAAAAGTGTAGCTAGGGGTGAAGAAATGTTAGGCACCATATTTTTATTCCCTATGAACAAAATATATTACTTTAAAATAATTTAATTGCCATTTTAAAGTGCCATGCACAATTTAGAGAGTAAAAATAAAAAATAAAAATTTATTTAAAATAAGTGCTGATTCCATTGATCTTAATCTCAACTTTTCCTTAATTTAATTTAGGCTCCCTTAATCATACAGAGCAATTTCCAACAGTGCTATGAATCGTGTCTTCATGATAAAAGTTCAAAAGTCTCTGGGAAATCCATACACACACACACTTTAGAGTTTCATAGCTATGTGGGAAAAAAATCTTTCAAAGAAATTCCTTCTCTCCAGCAGGAGAAAACTAATTATTTATACATTTATCAGAAAAAAATTAGATTGTCTTACTAATAGTCTTTTGACATACTGTCACTTCCTGTTCTCTCAGTTGGACTAGAGAAATGACAACATGTAGAAACTGAATCACTGGTCCAAATACAAACCTCACTATGGTATTTGTTTTTTCAAGCAGAGTTCTCTTAAGCTTTTGAGGCATCCCCCCAAAAAATCCAATTTAAGATGTCTTCCAACTTTCTCTGATTCTTAACTTAAATCAAAAATTTATTTATATAGAATATAGAAAGATTTTGAATAAACTCTGGGTTTCTTCCAAATGATATGACTTCCAGAAATTACCCTTTCTTATTTTGAAATCTGCATCCCAACAATTTATGATTTCCATTCCACAGCACAGCCCTTTAGAATACAGAGATTCCTCTGAAGGTTAAAGCAAACCAGACTTTAAAACAATTTCTAACTAAATTTGTCTAAATATGAATTGATTTGCACAGGCTTTATATTGGCCTTATTCACTTTTGAGTCCCCACTGCCTAGCATTGTATCTAGCACATAGCAGATGCTCAATAAATGTGTGTTAAATAAATTACAGCAAGAGCGGTAAGTAGGAAAGTCCTTTAGAAATCCCACATTATTAGAATTTTATGTAGTTTAATTATAATGGTCTTTGAGATTCTTGGGTAAGAAGCTCTATAAGGATGTATAATCAATAATAGTAACAAGGCTTATTATTTGGGAGTGACAACATATCTGCTGTTCCTTTAATGACTCATATGCCACAGTACATAATGTTTCTGTTTGATAATGAAACATCGCATCTTCTAGACAGTATGCGAGACATGATGATTTAAGTGGCTGAGTTTAAAAATAACTTCCAAGCAGCTTCACTAAATGAACATGCCGTGCAATGAGGACCAAGTAAAATGTTTGGTTTTCAGGTTGAAATTATTGGTAGCAGGTCTAGCCTATTTTTATTGTGTGAAAAGCATTTATATGCCTATAATTTTACTCTCTGATTTAAAATAAAAGTTTTATTATAATAAAGCATAGGATAAATAGCTGTTCCTTATTTGTTTTCTTACTTTAAAATGTGTGATATTTTACTTCCATAACCAGAATGGGATAAAACGTATCTACTTTTGGTAAGCAAAAAATTCGATCTAAGGAAAAGCCACTAAATATTATACTCAAATAATGTTTTTTCACATGAGTAACATGACGATACAGCACAAGACACAAATGCATTGTTGACAAGGGTGGGAGAGGGAAAGGAAACTTGTATTTGTTGAAAACCCAGTGTGTGCTGGTTTTATCTCATAAATGTCTCATAACTGTCCTGTGAAGTGGGTATCATTATTCTCTTTTGCAGATAAAGTGACTAAACTTAGGATAGTTTAAGTATATTGTCCTTGTTCGCATAGCTGGGGAGTGGAGGAGTCAACATTTAGCTCCAAGGACAGCTCCATTTCTCCTCTCCAGCATACCATCCACAGGGCCAGTCAATGGGGATCCTCACTCCATTCAACACATGACAGTTGCATAGACGGAAGCTGGGGAATCCTACTAGATCTAATATCAAAACAGAAAAACCCCAGCTCCACCCTACTTAAAACTTTAAAGGACCCTATATTGACTCAGTCTCCCCATTGCACTGTGGAATATTGAGAAAGAAGGTGGGCTGGAGAATGCTTTTTCCCAAGACAAGGTGGTTCTCACCTGTGGGAACCACAGATTTTCAGACTGTGATGATGCCCTCACTATATCACAAACAACATGAAACTAATTCTCCAAATATCTGCACAGGGGTATTGCCACCAGGTACACAGAGAACAGTTCATTAAACCTACTTCCTCAGTTGTGAACACATGGAAGTGCTGTGCGGTAAACAAACCTGAGCTCTACCAAAATATAGATTAGAAAAAATGGACCAAATTAAAAGCAAAATGGCCTCTTATTGCACACTGGCTGGGAGAAGACCTATTCTAACTCCATGCCTATGCTTCTGTGTTTAACTAACCATGACCTCTTCATACAACAAAATAGTTAACTTTCACTTAGACAACAACATTTAACAGTATCTGATAACCATGAAAAGGCAGAACCACTGGACTGGGATAGAAGTAAACAAAATAATTCCCTACTCAAAGTCACAGCCAAAATATGGATTTCATCAGAAGGAAGGAAAAAAGAAAAACACTTCACAACAATCCTAATGCAAAACCAGAAATTATAGTACACATTTTTTCTCTGTCACTTCCTGAAGTTATTTCCTCTTTCCTCTTTTGACTCCATCCCTTTCTCTTACACACAACAGGTTTTGTATTTCATTATCCAAAAGAAAGTCAAGATGTCCCTAGATACTTAATATGATGGATTAAGGGCATAATGAAATTGGCTTAGTGGTTTTCATTTTTGCTTTTACTTGCAAGTTCAGGGCAATGTTGAGTAGTAGAATTTTCACGGTGCTCAACAATGACGCTTTGTCTTCAGCTTGGACACCAACTAAGAGAATAATAATGTCTGCTCATTTCACAGCACAGTAGAGAGCACGTTAAAAAAAAAGAGAGAGAGAGAGAGAGGGTTAGATGCACCAGTCCAGGATTAACAGATCATGGTTACAGGCATGTAACCATGCCTATTGGGATGCGGCAATAGGGAGCCTATTGGAAAGCGGCAAAGCTCCTATCAGTTGATAAAAGGCACTCAGAGTGGCGTTCATGCTAGCACATCAGCAGAAACTGAGAACCATTTACCAAAGGTAATAAAGACAAATACAAAGATGCTACAAACCTCAGCACTGATAACGAGAAACATGCATATGAAACCAGGAGAATCAGAAAAAAAAAGAAAGAATTCATAACTGAAGAGAACAGGCTTTTCTTTTGACCCCATTGGTTAAGAGCTGTCATCAGTTTCATCAGTGAAACCAATGTGGGACTTTATCTCTGAAATGAATGTGCATGGAATTTATCATTTGTTATGTATGTATAATAATATTAAGTTGCTTTATAGTACGTGCATGTCATTCTGAACAATTTCTTTTATCTTCATGAAGTCCTGAGCTAAAGGTCCTCCTGACTCTTCTAGAATAGACCCTTAAATGTTCGGGGTGAGAGGTGGGTACAAGCCAGGTGAGCAGCCCCCTTTCAGAATGCTGCCTTGAAAAGACTTAATCTTGTGGGTATGCTACCTCCTGCATCAAGTCGTTGAGTCACTTAAACTTTTCTGTAAATCTGCTGTTGTTTCATATAATGAGAGCATGAAATCCTAGAATTTTTCATTCTATTTTCTTCTCGTATTTAAAGAATCTAATTTCTTTATCTGCTTTCGGGACACATAGGAATTATCTCACACATTTTAGAGAAGGGTAAACAGGCAGATAGAAGTAAAATGACTTGCTTAGAGGCACCGTGAATTCTCTGGAAAATGAAAAACTGATACCAGAAGTCTTTCTCCTCAGAGCTAATTCTCTATTGCACATCCTTCCTGAGCAAATATGCTGGAATCAAATAATCTCTCATCCTTGTCTTAACAACATCTACTTATGTAAGCCCTGAAAATTCAAAATCCTGACAAGAAAAAGGGACAGAGCGTTTATAGTTGTGACCCACACGATTTAAAGTTAGCTGGGAGGCTGGCAAAACACAGTGTCATGCTGAAGTTATTTCCAGAACAGCAGGCATCTCTTCAAGCAAACAAACCGAAAAGATGTCAAACTCTCCAACCTATGTTCTCCAGCAGGGTTCGTTTAAGATTAAGTGAATGGTGGACATTTTTTTCTTTCCATATAATCAAATTAATTAACCAGAAAATATTTATTAATTACTATGAGTTGCACTATAAAACAGTCCTCCCTGGTGGCATGAAATTTGGAGTTGGACTGCATAAATTTGAAACCTGGCTCATTCAGTTACCGGCTGGGTGGCCTCAGGCCAGTTACTTGACTTCCCTTTGCCTCAGTTTCCTCATCAGTAAATTGTTGTTAATGATAGTACCTACATCATAGGGTTCTAATGAGGATAAAATAAATTAATTCACCTTAAGTGATTAAGAAAATGTCTGGCTCATAGTAAGTGCTCTTAAATGTTAGCTGTTGGTATTATATCCCCTAGCATCTAGTCCAAAGTATAGCACAATGCAGGCTTTTAATTCTGTGAGTTTTACCCTCAAACTCTCAAGAAACTTTCATTCTAGTTGGGATATATACATAAGACAAGAGTACCTAAATAGTATGGAAAATATACATACAAGGATGTATTTATCATACAATAGTAGATCAGATAATGGAATTTTCACTGAAGGCCAAGTAGATATAAAAGGTTCCATGGAGGGAAGCGGATGTGGCTCAAGTGATTGAGCTCCTGCCTACCACATGGGAGGTCCGTGGTTTGGTTCTCAGTGCTTCCTAAAGAAGACAGCAAGCTGGCACGATGGGCAGGGGCAGCAAGCTGACGTAACAAGATGATGCAACAAGAGACACAAGCAGTAGAACACAATGAGAGACACAATGAAGCAGGGAACTGAGGTGGCTCAAGCGATTAGGCACCTCCTTCCCATATCCGAGGTCCCGGGTTCATTTCCCAGTGCTCTAAAGAAACAAGGAAGATGAACAGACACAGTAAGTGCAAATAACGAGGGGCTGGGGAGAAATAAATAAATAAAATAAATCTTTAAATAAAGAAATAAATAATTCTCTGGTACAGGATTATTATCCAACAAATGTTTATGGTACTGTTCTACAGTGTTCTAAACACTGTAGATAAACTTGACTCTCTGGATATCAGGATTCATACTTCTTCAAGGTCAAAACCTTAAATGGAAGAAATGGAGATTGAAAGAGGTGTGAGATGAGATATCAACTTCAAATCGCAGAGGAGAGAATTGGGTTGGCACCCTTGAACCTGTGCTTGTCTGTTTGGGGCTGGAGAAAATCTGCAAGAACCACCCTGAGGAGGGTGACTAGAGGCTAGGAGGGTTGTGGTGTGAGGGCATTCAATGTTTACAGTGTGTTGTTTTAATTTTTTTTTTTAATTAAAAGTTAATTAAAAAAGAAACAAAAACTATGTGATTGTATTTTAAGGACTCTTGTATACCTAGTACCTAGCATGATGATGAGCAAATGGTAGGCACTCAATATGTTTTTGTTGACTTAATAAATGAATGAACCACATTATCTTTTAATATATAAGAGAAGTGTAATTGCAAACTACACAAAGAAGCAATGGTCTCGAGGAAAACAAAAATAGACTCGAATAAGGAATAGGCATGAAAGTTCACTAATATAGTGACCTCTGCCTTATGTTCTGGATGAGGCTACAAAAAGAGGTAACTGTTTTTTCTCCTTCTTCAGAGGGGTCAGGGAAGGCAGCTTGGGGAAAGAGTGGCTAGTGAGTATAGAGGGGAGCATTTCCATGCAGTGTGTTTTAGAGACTAGTTGTGCAAAAATATTCTCTATACTAGTAAAGCTTTATGCCTCTATGTTTTACAGTCTCTTGGAATATCTTCTCTTAAGACACGATGCTCTGAGGAGGCTAAAGCATGAAGCCAGTATAGGTAGAGTAGATTTTGGGAGCCATGAGCAAGAAGAGAAAACCAGTTTGGAGAAAGAATGTCTTTAAGTTTTGACACTCCAGTTCTCTGAGCCAGCCAGTATAAGCCTTTGCTGAACTTCCTACAAATGGGTCCCCTGAACTCTTTCTATACTCTTAGTTAATTTAAGAAGACTTCTGTTCTTTGCAATAAAATGTGCCCAGTCAGTGCTTCCAGTGGCACCATAGTGTAAGAAGCTGTCTGTATTCTTTTCCTGCTATGGAAGGGCCACAATTGCTTGAAAACAAAAATAAGCAGTTTTAGCTCAGTGGTTGAGCACCTGCTTCCCATGTATGATGTCCCAGGTTCAATTCCAGGTACCTCCTAAAAATAAATAAATAAGTAAGTAAATAAATAAATAAATACTTATAGACAATACACAAGGAAACCCCCTATCCCACCTTTGGCATTTCCAATTCCACGTGTGCCCTTAAATTCTAAGTACCTGACCAAAGGGAAAAATAATTCAGAAATAGTTCAGTAGCCCCCTCCTGAATCACAGTATTCACATTCAAGAGACTAAGGGATGCTAGAGACTGTCACATCTTTTTTCCATTCAAGTCTCAAAGAGTACCAGACCTTTGATAGTCCAGGAAAAATGAATCCAAGATGACAAAAGCTAAGGTTTTTGCCCCATGGTCACCCATGGCCATAGCTTTTGCTTCCAAGTTTGCACTGAAGGAAATATACAGCAAAGCTTCCACCCCCCACACACACTTTTTTTCTTGGGAGATGTCCCTGCACAGACCAAATTTAACATTGCCATACGCCAATATCCTAGGAATTGCCAAATTTAACATTTGCCATATGCCAATATCCTAGGAATTCTTGATGTGTATTCTATCTGCATGTGCAGAAGTGCTTTTTGCTTTAAGGAATGGGGAGAGGGACAAAGATTTTTAAGCTGTGGTACACTCACAATAGGCCTGATTTTGAACTTTTACAGAGTGGGGAAAATAAATTTAGTGCCTTAAAGTTGGACTCCACAATGGTAGTTCAATAGAAAAATCATGTCTGATGATTATCAAGTGTGTGATTTCACTGCACTAAAAGGTCTCCGAATTGGACCGTTTCTGAATAAAGATTGCAGCTACTCTTCCAAACACCTCCACTCTGCTGGAGATCCCATCCTTAAGTACACTTTCTGGTCTTTTTAGATTCCTATCACATTTGCTTCTCGAATTCCTTTTCTTTCAAGAAAGCCCAGGTGATAACGGGTAGGTAGCAAATATAACCATGGGTTTCAGCCATAAAAATGCAAGCAGGGGGAACAGGTTTCCACAAGGACAGCTTCAGCATCCTTTCTCTGTGAAGGCTCTCTCCCGCTGGGATACTAATGAGAAGATAGCACCAGCTATAAAAGGGAAAAGATGGGAAAGAATGGGGGCAAATGGAGAAAAGGAAAGGTACTGGCAACCTTAAAATTTCTGAGCAAAATGCTATTTCCTGTTAGCAAAGCTGCCCTGATGTCAATCAGTTATTCCATGAGGTTTCTTGGTTTTATTTGCATGTGGATAAGCAGACTGTAGCTGGCTGTATTTGGATAGGAATGAGAAGGTCCTAAAACAAGGAACCAGACATCCCTAACAGGGTGAGCTTGCTGATGGGAGAAGCAGTTTCTCAGCAGAACACAGAAGAACAGGAATATGGTGCTGGCTAATTTAGCAGTCCAACAATTGCATTTATAAGAATTCCACATGGGATTGCCATAGTCCAGATATGTCTAAGGTTGTAAAATCTAGACCCCTTATATAGACTTGGAGGGTGGGGTGGGTTTTCAACTAACAATAACTAAAAGAATTTCATGTTGATCAATTTCTAATAAGCTTGCCTTAGTGACAAAAGATAGTCTTGTACATTGTTAAAACTGTACTGCACACTGCCAGGATGGAATTACCTAGGATGTTAAAGCCAGGCATCATTTCTGATTGGACTAAAGTCAAGGAATGTATTCAAGGAACAGCGAAATTAGAAGTATAAAGCCAGCTACACATAAGCAAGATGGTCAGGTCTCTGGAGCATCTGAGGCCACCTGTCCTTGTGAGCACTGTGGAAGAGATGCAGCCTTCTTCTGAACCACAGCAAGTTCTGATATTTATCTGTAAAGCCGAATGGTTGTCATCAGGGAAAACTTAGAGTGAATATCAGAGTCATTAGGCTCAGGTTCAAGGAGAGGATGCCATTGCTTTTAGGAACAGGGTCTCCTGAGCAGTTTTAAAGATGAAGGGACAACAGTAGAAACTCAGTGTTTAGAGTGGGACTCAAGGTCTAAACGAAAGGCCTATTGAGGAAAACATAATGCAAGGGCCCAGGGAGAGGTACGAAGCTGGCTCACAAGCCCTGGGTCTGGGTCTGAATTGATTCTAAGGGCAAGAATGCCTCCATTTGTGAGAAAAGAGAGCAAGGGCTAAGAAACCAAGAAATGCAGGCTATCTTGGCAATCCCCCAGATGCTGCTTTGCCAATGAGAAATCCCAAGACTATCCCAAGAAAATCTTCCTGGACTTGAAATGGAAAATGAAAATCAATCTTGTCTATTGACTTCCTGGAGGAAGATTATCTGGGAGATATGCAGCATAAGAGCATTCTTTTTAAGACCAAACTAAAGCAAAGATTTTCCCTGGCCAATAACCTTAGAAATTACTATATGAGCCAGAATATTTTACATCCAAAAAGAGCATATACCAAAAAAATGCTAAAATGATCATGCAAGAGTGTAAATAATATATTTTTGGAAATAGCTGCAAATAAATGTAGGGTGTAATAAATAACTTCATGATTGGTGAATTATGTTAAAGTATGTCTGTAAAGCAAATATTGAGGACTCAAGTTCTAAGAAACACCACTGTAACGGGTAAAAAATTATTTTCCTAATGGTCATGTGATAATGACTCTTAAATAAACAATATCAGTACCACAGTTCCTGATTTTTCTTCTCACCTGAGCAAATGAACAACATGTAGAGGAAAGGTTTTCAGATGGAAGTAAATTTTGAATTGATTCAAGTTCCTCAATTTTCAGAGGAGAGAAGTAAAGTAACTTACCCAAAGCTGAATAGTTAGTTTCAATGCCGTCGCTAGATTCTAGATCTCATAAATTCTAAAATTTCTGTCATCCCAAACTAGAGTCTCAAAGTCCAAACCATGCCCAAACCAGGACACAAAGTGTCTAGTTTCTAAAGGAGTACTCCATCTTTCTTCTCTTATAGTTAGTCTCATTCAGAGTTGCTTAACTGAAGGTTTTAGAAAATGTTAATTCATTTTTTATACATACACTGGGCAGGTACCACAGCTCACCCCCTCCCAAGCCCTCCCTGTACATAGCATGTAGAGCCTCTGCCTTATACTCTGGGGCATCAAATGGTCCCCTAGGGCTCATAAGGGTTCAGGCTCCTGAGTTTGATACCAAGAAGTGATTTAATGCCGGCAGGCTCTAGGTTATGAGTTATCTGTAGAATGAATGTGAACTCTGCTTTGGGAAAGTCACTACCATGGTTTAAACGGGAAAAAAATACTCAGGAGGGGAGTAGGTGCTATTTTGCTTACCGTAAAAATTAAATCTTCTCTAGCATTAGTTTCATATTCAAAAAACTCAAATCCGTGGGGGACCCAGATGACCCCCATTTTTGAGGCAGCTTTGATTGTCGTAAGATTTAGCATAATTAAGGATGAAAAGTGACTTAACTGTCCAAGACTCCGATTGTGATTTTGTGATAAGTGTTTCTGGGTGAAGAAGGCCGGCTGATTGGGATGGAAGCAGCTCCCCCCCCACCCCCCTTAGTCCGACTCTTATGGAGTGCCGCAGTCAGCATCTTTGACCTATATTTGATTCCCTTTTGTAATATGCGCTCTTGATCATGAAAATGCTGGGAAAAGGCTCCTTCTAAACCACAAAACAAGGTAAGCGGTTTCTTATTTGTTTGAATATACAGGAAGCTGGTGACAACCAATTTTCTTCTTCAACATCTGAGAAATCGAAAGGTCAGGTGTGAGGAGGGATTATGGAGAGTTTATGAGGCAAACAGCCTGCCCCACTGCCAGCCTTATCAGGAACAAGCCCAGCTTTCTTTCCTAAGCCTCTGGGGGGTGGCTCGTACTCAGAGGCACCAGGACTGGCGGCCTGGGGGGCACATTGCACTGTTTATCATCAAGCAGCATCTTTGAAATGCCAAACTTTACTTATTGATCTTACAATTCTATGTTATCTCCAACAAGCCATGGGAAAAGTAATACATTTTGTGTAGATTAATCCTTGTAAAATTCTACACAACGTACACCCAGAGATAACTCAAGCTCTCTTTGTCTTCTCATTATCTAAACAGACATGTCTTTCTTTAAGTCATCACAGAGGTCATCACACAAATGCCCTTGTAGAATATTCATTAATCAAATAACTAATTTGAAATGGACCTTCAAAGCATTATTCATTTCCCCATCATTCTCCCAACATCAGTTTAAATGCTTTGTGGGTATAATGATTAGGTTGATGTTTAATTAATTGTGAAATTGTGAATTAATGCTAAGTTAAAAGATAAATCATTCCTTAGTGGCTGGGAGAGAAAGAGAGAGCGCCAGAAAAGGGAAGCAAGTGGCTTTAGGAAGGGATTCTTAGAAAATGCCCCTTTATTTACAGCAACATGACAACATTCGATTTTAAGAGCAACCTTTGTGAAGTAAAGTTTATTTGTACAATCTTGCTTGCTGGATGTCAGATTCAGGCCATATCAAGGAAAAGATGCTACAGGCATATGCAGATGTAGATGTAACCTGCTATTCTAGAAAAGTTCATAGAAAAAGAAAGAAAATCACTGAAGACTCAGGTATGGAAGTCACAGATGTAATTTTGTTTACTGCATGTGATCATCAGAGTTCCATATTTTTATTCAGAGTGAGTAAAGGCATGATCCAAAACAGGCTTTCCCTGATCACTCCTTTCTTCCTTGGCAGGTCCACCATGATGTCATTATGGTTCACATTTCTTTGCCCTATTTGACTATTAGTTCCTTGAGTGCAGAGTCCAAGTCTTAGTCATTTTTATATACACAGCATCACATTTAAGAGCTTCTCTTCTCCAGTAGGGCAGACCGGGGTTTGTGTTTCCTCTTCCCTCTTTCTGGAGCAGTCTTACCCCATGTGTCTACATGGCTCTCTCCTTCATTGCATTCAGATATTGTTCTGATGCTACCTCCCAGTAAGGCCTTTCTTGATCATCCTGTCCAAACTCACACCTTCATCTCTCTTTCCCCTTTCCTGATGTATTTTTTTCTTTATATTGCTGCCTAATTCTGTGTTTTGGTTTTCTTATTACCTGTTTGTCTTTTCCCTGCAAGATGTAATCTCTAAAGAGGAAGAAACTTACCTATTCTCTTTGCTGCTACATCCTCTGTGCTGGCACATGGTAGGTACTAGATAAATATTTGTTGAATTAATTAAATAATACATTATTGGGAAAGAGAAGCTTTCTTTCCACTATGATTTGCCAAGCTTCTGGCAGCTACTACATGAAGAAAGCTGGGCTAAGGAAAAAGCCAACAGCAAAAGCAGATCCCAGACTCTTGATTTGAGCATCTGGAATCAGCCAAGCCCGAAGCAAACCCATGGACTTTTCAGTTTTGTGAGCCAATACATTTCCTTGTTTATTTATGGTGTTTTAATTTGAGGTTTTTCATCGCCAACCAAATGAAAACTTGACATAGTCATCTGCAGGTCATCCACATGATACTTTTGTTATTATCCACCTGATTGTAATACCACCTAGTGCCCTGCCTACAATCTGCAATGAGCTGTTCTTTACCCATGAAAGTGTGTCTTGTTTCCAGGGCTCATGCCTCCTTAGCCTGGCTCATCTCATGAATTATTTGAGGCTTACTTCCATTTATGCTATTTCTGGCTAATGGAAACTGTCCTGAAACACTTGCTCTGCCCCAGCCTAATCTCTGGAAACCAACCACACCTTTCCCTGCCTACTCCGGTGCCTCCCAAGCCCTGCTTTTAGCACAGCAAATTCTCAGATATGGAGCACTGTAGCACACTGCACATACACAGGGGTTCCTTCAGTGTAAAGGCTATGATTTATCTTTCTGTAGTTCTAGTCCAGTGATAATCACAAGAATAGATACTAAACTTGTGTTTGAACTAGTTATTGATTTCAATAAATTCGAACTTCCCTAATGGCCAACCAGAGTCACTAGTGAGTGGCCCTTCTCTCCTTTCCCGATGAACTTTTCCCTGGGTTTGGATTCCAGGTGATACACCCAGTCTTCCTCAACAGACTTATGTCCTAAATCCTTTCCTGTTTTCCTTCTCTGGGTAACTAACTGATTGGCCACTGAGAAGGAAACATCAAGGCTGTGTTTACTTCTCTTTCTTAATATAGTGGACCTGGAGCAAGCCCTAATCAGCTAGCTGAACTGCTTCCTTTCTTCTAAAATAGAAGCCTGGAACCTGCTCAACTCTATTGAGACTGACAGGATCTCCAAGTGCTCTCAGGACACCAATAACCTCCTCAAGCCTGGGCTAAAGTTTCCTAAAAAGCCCCTTCCCTCCAAGTCCTTTTTGATTACCTGTGTATCCTAAGGTTCTAGGACTAGAGTATCTTGCATGTAATAAGCACTATTACAATTTTGATTTATAAAGAGTGAATGAATGAATAGATTTATGAATGAATGAATAGAATAAATGAAGGATTTCTCCCCTTTGCTGGCTTTTCAGAATTGTTTACCTTCTTCATTCTTCAGCAACTGACCAAAATCAAAAGAGGCTGCCGGAGGTGGAGAGGGAGGAACCAATAGCACCTCCTCACATAAATTGAATCCTCTACAGAGACTCCAATGGCCTCTGTTGACTATCTCTTTGCTTCCTCTTTTTGGAATGATAACCCGTCCTGGGAAAGGTTTCTTTGTTTCCATCTGGCTAGTTTGTTAAGTAGGCCTTCCCAATGGCCTCCCTTCCTCTATACAGTTATCTTGACAGGAGTGACTTAGATGGAAGGGGTCGTGAAGGTTTGTAGTGTGATGGATGATGTGCAGCTCAGATATGGCCAACTGTAGGTTTGGCTGAAGCATGCTTATTGCTAACTTGGTGTGATATCTGTTGTGGATAAACAAATCAAACTCAGATACACAGGTCAACTACTCTTAAGACTGCCCAGCTAATTTTCCTGTTTGAAAAAGTACCATAAATGTTTTCTAATGAATCAGGGGCTTTCAACTAGATCACCTGCTTTGACTAACAAGTGGGTCTTGTCTTTCTGAACACTTGTGATAATGATGGAAGGTCTCTAAGCCATAGGTATTAAGGAGATACCACATGCATGCTCTACTTCAGAGCTGCACGTCCCTTGGCAACCAAAAAGGCAACTAAAAAACTCCCTCTCATCCTGAGCAAAACAGAGCTTTCTTAGAATACACCAAATAAAAATCAATTCAAAATCAAGGCCACCTTGCTCTTAGGAAAATGAATGTTCCAGGAAGTCCCTTCTGATTCCTCACTTGGATTGCTCTGCATTGGGGCTACCTAATGAGATGTGGCAGCTGGTTGAGAATAGGGATACCAGAACCTTGGATTTCATGGGACAATAAAATTGCTGCCCTGTTCAAAAATATGGAAAACAAACAAGGGATTTCCAACAATCTCATTTGACAATATGGGCCACAAAACTAAACTAAACAAAATAAAAATTACTTTCTACCATAACAATAATCTCATAAAATAAACAATATTTTAACAAATACCAAAAAAAAAATAGAAAGGAACAAAATTTAGCCCATTAAATTGAATTCATTTAGCTTTTAAAAATGTTATATGCTGTTCTGATTTTTCTAATTTCACTGTGGATGGATACAAACATTACCACTGATCAGCACAGGTCTTGAAAGTAACTTTTGAAAAACAGTGGTCTAACTTTTAGCTCTCTAGGTAAAATGCTTAATTTAACTAAGGCAGGGATAGCTGTAGGAATAATTGTGAAATGTGCTTTGAAGATCCACCCATGTCATGTGTCATGACCTTCTCCCCCTATCTGGTACATCCAGCTCTCTGAGTACCCTTCACTCTCCATATGCAGGTCAGGTGGCAACTACCCTCCAAGCAAATAGCTCTTCCCCCAAGAGAAAGCCCCCTCACTGACTGTCAGAACAGGGGTCCTCAGTCACTCACTCCTTGTGCCTCTGTTTCCTCATCTGTAGAAGGGAATGGGAATCAATAAATGAAACACTCATTTATTCAGTTCTGAGGCATCATGACTCTGAAGACCCTGCTGTCTTCAGTGTCATGTCCAGAAATCCTGTCATTGATGTTTCAGTGGCACACCTTCTCCTATTCTTCTAATTCTATTCTTCTGATCCCTCTGCCATTGATCTGACACATGGTCAAAGCTGGGTCAACTGGAAGGGGATTATTGTGCCATAGACAATGGGAAGATGGCTTTGTTGTTTGTAATGGGTTGAATAATGTCCTCCCAAAATTCATGTCAACATGAAACCTTGTTGGGAATAAAGGTCTTGGCAGATGTAATTGAGTTAAAGATCTCGAGAAAAGATCTTAAATTTAGGGTTACGGTGGTCCCTAAATCTAAAGGCTGGTATCCTTATAAGAGAAAAGAGAAGGCGTTTTGAGATATAGAGACTCAGAGGAGAAACACAGAAGAAGACAATGTGAAGATGGAGCAGAGATTGGAGGGATACTTCTAAAAACCAAGGAATGCCAAGAATTGTCAGCAACCCTCAGAAGCTTGGAGAGAGGCATGGATGAATTCTCCCTCAAAGCCTCCGGAAGGAACCAACCCTGCCAACAAATTGATCTTGGATTTCTGGCCTCCTGAACTATGAAATAATAAATTTCAGTTGTTTTTTAAAAAAACCTAATTTTTGGTACTTTGTTATGGCAGTACTAACAAACAATGTACTGTGTTTGCTGGCAGCCATCTTGCCTGCCAGATGGAATCTGTACTAAGAATGGCGAGAGAAAGGGCAAGCTTGGATCACATCATTGAATTCCTGAATCCAGCTGTGCTTGAAATCAGTTGCACCTCTGGACTTCCCAGTGTGTGAGCCAATGAATTCCCGCTTTTTTAAAAGCTCATTTGAGTGAAATTTCTATCACTTATAACTGAAAGACTTCTGATAAAAGCACAGCTCTGGCCTGAGAAAAATCTTACTCATCTTTTAAGGCCCAGCTACGGCGATATCTTCTCCATAAAGCCTTCCCTGGGCCCCCAGCTTGAAAGGCTCATTTCTTCTTCTGGGTTATATAGCTGGGTTCTACTCCCACACAGGATTACTCTTAATCACATTTCATCTCCCCTACTAGAACTTCAGGTTTTTTGAAAGCAAGAACTCAGTCCTTATCTTTTTTCTTCTTTCCATGCGGAAGCTCTATCCCATTTACATAGCAAGTACATGGTGCATATGTGATAGATGAAAAAATGAAGGAATTAAGAGTGGAGTTTCAGTGTTCATGGCAAAGAGTAGAAAAGGTATTTTTTAGTTAGAGGATCTCCCATTGTTTCCAATCATACCAAACAGACAAATTCTTAATCCACCTACTCATAAATTATCCTTCTAGGGAAACCAGCCAAAGGCCAGGACTGCTGTGAGCAATCATTGGTTGAGTTTCTTTGCCAGGATAATAACTGCCAGGCTTTTTGTAAAGGGCAGTTGTTACTTCAAATCAGAAGTATCTATCATATCACTCACCTGTTTGAAGCCTTTCAAGGGCTTCCCAGTGCTCTTAGGAAAAAGTCCAAACTCTTGTTCATGGCTTACAAGGTCCTTTCAGATCTGGCTCCTCCTCACTGCTATAACCTCTTCTCTCAAACTTCCCCATCTTGAAACTATGGTCTGGCTCCTTGCAATTTTCTGTTCATGCCCAAATCTTTTATCCTGCTCTCTCTCTCTTCTCTCTTTTCTC
>JAQZBX010016570.1:0-17513 GCA_029593785.1 Cabassous unicinctus | reverse complement strand
TTTTCCTCCAGGGGCCTTCTCTCATCCATCATTAGTGGGTCCCCCCAATAATGTGCCTCCAGAGCTCTCTGCATTTTCCTAGCATAACTTTTATCATACGCCATTGTAATTATCTGTTTACTTGATGTTTTAATTTCCTAGGCAAACACCTATGAAATGGGTTGGCTTAAACAATGGAAATTTATTAGCTTACAGTTTTGAGGCTGTGAAAATGTCTGAATTAAGGCATCATCAAGGCTATGTTTTCTCCCCAAAGACTGCCTGTGAGCGATTTTGGCTCCTCTACCACGTGGCAAGGCACATGGTGGCATCTCCTGGTCTCTTCCTTTTAGTCTGGGTTCTGTTTCAGCTTCTTGCTTCCTGTAGCTAGTCTAACTTGGTCTCAGTCATGCCTTCCTTTGTACAATTCTTCCATCCCAATGACTGGGCTTGCCCATCTGGGGTAGAGGAGAGGAATGGATAGTAAGGGTTCCAAAATCTTTAACAGAATGGAAATGGGTCATTTTTAATATGGAGTCCTTGTTCTCCTAACTATGCAAGAGAACATAATGGGGCTCCCGAGATATGTTTAATATTTTAAAGGACTGACAGAAATCATACAGCTGTCTGTGACAAGACTGTCCAACAGTGTCTATGGCAGACGACAGTGTGTTCTATTTCTATTTCTCCTCCTAACGGAATCTTTTGCACTGCCACTTAAGGTCAGATGTGGCCAGACAAACAGAAGTGAACTGTGTCTCTTTCTGATGGAAGCCTTTAATTACCTGTATCAGGCTCTCCAGTCTGGTCTTTCCCTGTAGTAGCAAATATAGAAGCCCAGGCTGCCATGGAGATATCATATGGACCTTGACAGACAGTTATCACGTGGACCTGAGTGAGAAATAAACTTTTTGGGGTTAAGCCATTGACATTTTGAGCTTGTTTATTACTATAGCAAAACAAAGTCTATTTTTATGGAGATAATGCATTAATCATTTTTTAACCTCCAAGACCTAGCATGGTGCTTGGCACAGAGTTGGTATTCAATATGTGTTTGCTGAATAAATAAACAAATGAATAAGTGAATGATTATAAAATAATTAACTGTGAAGCCATCTCACTTCATCTCATTGCAAATCAGTGAATAGACTTTTAGGATTAAAAAATACATGTAAAATAGGTGCCTCCAGACATTTTACATCACAGAGCCTTCTTATCTCCCACAGTAGGAATAAGTAACTTTGGCAATAAATCTCATTTGAAAACACAAGTATTTCATAAAAACCATTGCTCATAAATCTAAGCTCTATGATTATCTTGGTCATGAATGACTTTTCCAAAAATATCAGGGATGCAAGATTCATTGATATTGGTCTTAGCTACTCAGTGGGATTTAAGACTCAATAATGAATATGGGAAGTGATTTGCAATTCACTTGATCAAACAAAAAGCCTCCAATAAGTAGTATTAAATCAGATGGGGACCAATTTTCAGAATCTCCTTTAGTAGGACTTTGTGACCGTGTGCTTCCCTGTCTTTAGAGACCTGGTTAGAAATAATTTCCTGGCATATGTTGTTATATTTCTTTGCCACCCAGTTTGCAGAAGCCACAGCCTGACGTCAATACTGGAGGCAGGGGCTTTCTTCTCTAGTACATTGATTTTAAATTAAATTAACTCTGATCTTTAGGTCATCTCCCAGATTATAAAAGCTGAATGCCTCATTAATGATGTAAACAGTAGCAGTAAATGTATTGGAGCAGGGTGAGTAATTTAAATGCTTTGAAATGCAACTTGTGCAAAGCAAGAGGATTCCAAGCTAGCCAATTAAGAGTTGATTCCAGACATGCTGATAAGGAAAAACTGTTTGAGTAGAGTGAGTCTTTGAAAATAGTTGGGATCTTCTGAGGGCATCTCCCTTCTTGCCCTCTACTGTTTGGGTCCTTCTGCTATGCTCCCATGAATCTCATTTTCCACTTGAGTCCTGATGGTCCTATCTTCTTCCACAACAGTCTCCATTTTCAGAAGAGTGTATTAGTTACCTACTGCTGCATAACAAATGACCCAAAACTCAGTGACTTGAAGCAATGTTTATTATCTCATAGTTTCTGTAGGTCAGGTATCTGGGCACAGCTTGGCTGGGACTTCTGCTTCTTTCACAGGCTGTAATCAAGGAGCTGACTAGGGCTGCAGTCATTCCAAGGCTCAAAAGGGAAGGAACCATGTAAGGAAGGATTCTGTTCCATGCAGGTTGTTGAACTGAGGGCCTCAGTACCTTGGAGGCTGTTGGCCAGAAGCCGCCCTAAATTCCTTGCCATGTGGGCCTCTTCATAGGCACCTTGCTTCATCTGAGCAAGCAAGTAAAAAGAGCCAGAGAGAGCAAGCAAGCAAGAGTATCAGCAAGATGGAAGTCACATTTGTTTATAATCTAATCTCAGAAATGACATCCTACCACTTTTGCCAAACTTTATTCATTAGAAGTGAGTCACTGTGTCCGGCCTATATACAAGGGGTGGGGATTGCATAAGGGCATGATTACCAGTAGGTGGGACTCATTAAGAGGCATCTTAGAAGTCTGTCTACTGCAAAGAGCACATATATGGTGGTGGGAAGTACTTTTCAGACTTTTTCTTCACTCTACCCCATTAACAGAGAAGAATGAATGAAGATATGATACTGAAGCATCTTCTGAAAGTGAAAAAAATTCTTTGATATGTTTTACCTTTAAAATTAAAGGAATTTTATAAAAATAAATTTAAAAAATCAATAAAACCAAACAGAAACAAAACAAAAAACAAAAAAGAAATAAAATAAAGTTAAAGGAATTTTCCTTTTTACTTCATCTATACCATAATGTATTGAGTTATGTATATACAGCACTTATTATGTTCTGGACACTCTTTGAAGTGCTTGATATGTACTAATTCATTTATTATCCTCTTTTTACACATAAAGAGATGGAAGCACAGAGAGGTATCTTTCACTAATTAGCCCAAGGTCACTCCACTAGTTAGTGAAAGATCAGGATTCAACCAAAGCAATCAGACTCCAGAATTCTTGCTGTTATCCATTATATTTTAATCCCCTTTTAAGGTATTTTAAATTTCCTGCCATCAGGTATATTAATGACCCAGGATGTTGTGCCACATTTCATATATGGCTTCCAGTGTCCCTGGCACAACCCAGTTTTGATAGCTCAGGTGTGGCGGAAAGCACTTGAGGTTTAGCAGCAAAAAGCAAGATCTTTAGCATGTAAAATTAGGCAAGCCTCATAACTTCTCTATAAAGTGGGGCTAATAACACCTACCTCAAAGGGCTGTTGTGGGGATTAATGAGATAATCTGAAAGTGCTTGGCACAGTAGCTGACATGCAAACCCTTAATAAATGCCATTTATTCCCTAAATGACAAGTCACATGTTACAGCAATTACTGTAGACACATCACAGCAGCATGGCTCTTCGTTTGCTCTCTCTTTATATCCTTGAAGCTCTGGAAAGAGGAAAAAATCTTCTCAGCCTTTCTTCAGTGCAGATGTTGTCCATATTGGTTCATTGCAATTGTTCCTTGTATTGGCCCAGACCCTCACAACCATTCTCATGTAAATGTAAAAATCTCAAGAGAACTCTGAAATGGACCAGTTTCCAGTCTTCTAAGAACCTTTAGGCTGGATATGATTAAAAACATGAAACTCACTACAACAAAGAAGTCCATAGGAGCAAACTTCAGTTCAAGGCAACTAATGCTTACTGAGTACCTAGTTGCTAGGCACGTGGGGTGAATAGGACACGGTGTCCTCTGGTGACTAGCTAATGAATGCAATCTCAGGCTACATCAAAGGAAGAAGAGTTAAAGAAACAAGAAACTACTAAGTCATTTGCCTTCCTTATTGTTCAGATCATATTTGGAACATTGTTTTTGACTGTGGACAACACCCTTTTAAAATACAGAACTTAACAAAGGATATAGTATTCATTGCATAGTGAGACGTCTAGGTAACAAATTATTGAAAGGAATAGGGAATAGACTGAAGATAAGAAGACCTAGGGAAGATACTATAAATGTTTTAAATTCTTAGAAAGCCCACATATGGAAAGGGATCTCATCTGGGTTGCTCCTGGTAAGAGAACTGTAAGCTCTAGAGTTCAGTTCAAAAAAACTAAAAAATTAAAATCAAGTAACTTGATGAGCAATGAGTGTCAAGCAGAGACCCAGATGACTGTGTGCTAGGTTACATATAGAAGACATTTCCAGAGAGGGTTGCAGGTTGGAGTGGCTGACTTTTATGGCCCTTTCCTCCTCTGAAATTCTATGATTTCACAGGTGTTTAAAGCCATATAGACCCAGAAGCATTTGTCCTCCTCTTTTTATTGCCAATCTCTCACTTTATGGAGGATGGATACTAGACAAATTGTTTCATCTCTTATGTTAACCTAATTAATTGACACTATTTTGAGAAGGAAAAAAATCCATCATAAAGAGTTAAATTTATCGAGCATTTATTATACACCAGACCCTATTCTAAGTACAGCATGTATATTAAGTCACTTAATACTTGCAACAACTCTAAGAGTTAGATCCTAGTAGCAATAATGTGTTTTAGCAAGAATGCTTTGAAACAGGCAAGTAACTACTCAAAGGCTGCATGGCTGGTCAATGGCAGCATCCGAATACAATCCAAAAGTTTTGCTTGAGAGTCTTTGCCCACAACTATTACTCTACACTGTCTCTCCAATAATCATTTGCGATAGTTATCATGAATGGAGTGGGGTGAAGAGGTACATGCCTGAAAGTCCTTGTCGCAGGGTCTGCTTTGGGGGAAACTCAAACTAAGAAGAGTAGATGTAAAATACTTAGTCAGATCCAAATAAGAAAAATTTAAGACTCCTTAATTACTGGGTAACATACTAGCGCTCTGTGTACCAGATACTAAATTATAGGAAAGCAGTGTTTGAATTTACATTATTTATTCCAAGGGTCTATTTTGGTGCATCCTTGTACATGCTATGATGGATGGTAGAAATAGGTAACACCAGTTATTAAACCATATTTCTCTGACTCTGAAGCTATCCATGATTGTAGTAACACCAACTCCCTTTCTTAATCTGCCCACCCTCATCCCCAGATATCTATTTGTATAAGTTTCCTGGGGATCATATATACTGTTACTTGCCCCAAGAAGCTCATTCCCCCTCTATTGCTCTGGCTCCCTGAGTCAGTCTGCTGTTGAGTTTTCTTATGGAAGTTGCTGATAGTTGCAAAGCTGGTTCCTGCCCAGACTTGTCACCCAGCTGTGTCTGCTGAAGAAATGTCATTTTCTATCTCTTCTCTGGTCTAGATTTCATTGATCTTCTGAGCTAAGCATGTTCATTGAGTGTTCTATCAACAGCTCTCAAATTTGACACATAACAGTAGGTACATCCTTCTGGACAAACATGGCACTCTTGTCCATTAACTGAAAAGGCAATTTCCAAATCTCATGCCCCTTGGTATCTAACAGATTTATGAAAGATAGGCAAATGAGAGACACTGGCTTATAAAATTTACCCAAGTAAAGCATTCACTGTGAATATGCCTTATTTTTTGCATTATTTGAAGAAATTTCCACGTCTCTCCTTGTATAAGTCTCAATGTGTTTCCTTTTATAATTTATTTAAAAGAATACTTTCTATTAAATTGGCCTCAGGAGTCCTGCATCATTTCTCCTTCCAAAATTTCCCTGTGTTCTCTTTATTGTAGGGAAGGCTAAGGAAAGAGGATACAAATCTACAGTCCTTGATCCTCCATTTTAAAATTCATGATGTTAAAAATCAACTAAAGTAGGTCAAGGTTTCTCCATATTTAGCAGAGACTAGCACTTTTCCATAAAAGCAAATATTAGAGTTGATAGGCAATAAAAAGTGCTATATCTTCCTTTAGTATGAGAAAATTTTATCAGGAAGCTAATGTTCTATTTTTACCTTATCCAAAATAATGAAACAAATCAAACTATATAACTTTATTGTTTATGGTTTTATAGATGGCTATCTTAAGTAAAGCTATTTTATTTTGCAGTTATTTGGACAATGGGTAATAGTTCAACTAAGTAATTATAGGTGAAGTCTGCTTAAATGCAGCTTGTGGCTAAACTTATAAAAACCTTTAGGGGTTTGAAGCAATATTTAAAGTTGGCAGGCCAGATAGAAGAAAAGGGAGGAATGTGCAAGGAAAATAATAACTTGAATTCAAGGCTAAAAGTACCTAGGGAAAACTTTAGTCTTTGGCTTATTTTGAGATTGGAGAAGGTTATGAATATCCTCCATTATTCTGGGACATAATAACACTCAGTTGGACAAATATAATAAAATGTGTAAGTAAAATTAAATGATGGTGCTACTATTCTTCCTAATAATAGCAATTCTAATATCTAGGATGTACATTACATTCCTTTAATGAAAAAGAAGAATGTGAAAATTACTAAAGCAGGCCAGCACTATTAGTATAATGAACTATATTTTAAAACTCACCTCTCTAGTACCAATGAATGGTTTTAACAACTATTTGCAAGTTAGTAAGAAGGAAGATGTTGCTATTAGTTAATGGAGAGAGCCATTAGTTGGAAAGACATCATCATGAGAAGTACTACAATCTGAATCCTCTAATCTTTCATCTCCGTCCAAATATGCCACCTTCCTCATTAAAGTATACAGAGGAGAGTCATAGTTATACTTCTTTGAAATTGGAGTCTTGTTTGATGAGAATATCCTGAACTCCATATCTACTCTTAGCTTCATCTAAGGTCTTCATCTTCTGGAGTCCACGCTGCTCTTCAGGGGACTGGCCTCTATATTTCTGGTATGCCCAGCGAAAAGCCAGACCTTATCCCTCAAAGTGAACAATGGTCTGGAGCAGTTGGCCTACCATTCCTGACTGATGACCTTGTCCTAGATGCCGTTCATGGCCCACATAGCACTGACTTTGGTTTTGCACCCTTGATACCACCTCCATTTTCAGTTTTGATCTAGAACTTTCAGAACCCACATCTCTGAAGAGCCAGTTACCTGACTCTTCCAGTCTCTAATTTAGACTCTAGCTGTGTCTCTAAACAACCCTTGTTCTGTCTTTGGGCTTGTTGGAACTTTATGTCTACCTGAATTCTTCCTCAGTAAAAGAAATCCCTCCTACCACCAACCAACTACTTGTAATTTCAATTTAGCATTCCTATTCTTAATCAGAAGTTTCTGCACCTATGTACCCTGTGCTACTCTGCCATGCCACAGGAAGATCAGCCCTCCCTGGAATGCAGCTTGACTCCTTGTGTGCCGGAGGTAATCTTGCAAGTATATTTATTTTCCTTATCTCTCTCTCTTCAACAAAATAAATAGGTACAATTAAAGAATAAGAATAATGCATACAAAAGAAGATTGCTGCAAAGGTCACTAATATGATCATGAATTTGAAATGGTTAAACACCTAGATCTTTTGCTACAAAAGGGAGCTCATGGAGTAGAAGAATGGGAGAGTTTCTTATCAGCTCAGAGCCCCCCCCCCCACCAGAATAAGTGATTACAGACAGACCACTGCAATAAAGAAAATATCACAATAAAGTGAGTCATGAGACTTTTTTGGTTTCCTAATGAATATAAAAGTTATGTTTGCATTATATTGTATTCTATTAAGTGTGCAATAGAATTATGTCAAAAACAATGTCCATACTTTAATTTAAAAATACTTTATTGTTAAAAAATATCTATCTTCTGAACTTCAGCAAGTTATCTTTTTGCTGGTGGAGGTTCTTGGCTTGATGTTGGTGGCTGCTGACTGATGAGAGTGGTGGTTGCTGAAGGTTGGGGTAGCTGTGGCAATTCCTTAAAATAAGACAACAATGAAGTTTGTCACATCTATGGACTCTTCCTTTCACAAAAGATTTCTCTGTAGCATGCAATGCTGTTTGATAGCATTTTACCCACAGCAGAACTTCCTTTAAAATTGGAATTGGGAAGGGATGAAACTGAAGTGGTTGAGCACCTGCTTCCCATATATGAGGTCCTGGGTTCACTCCCCGTATCTCCTAAAAAAAAAAAGAACAAAACCAACTCTCATTTAGGGAGTGGATATTGTCAGTGGTTGAGTACCTGCTTCCCATGTACGAGGCCCTGGGTTCAATCCTCAGTACTCCTTAAAAAAAATGGAATCAATACTCTCAAACCCTGCTACTACTTTACCAACTAAGTTTATGTAACATTCTAAATCCTTTGTTGTCATTTCACCAATGTCACAGCATCTTCACCAGGTGTAGAGGCCATCTCAAGAAACCATTTTCTTTGCTCATCCATTAGAAGCAATCTCTCATCCACTCAATTTTCATCATGAGATCGCAGCAATTCAGTCATATCTTCAGGTTCCACTTCATATCCTAGTTCTCTTGTTATTTCCAATACATCTGCAGTTTCTTCCTCCACTGAAGTCTTGAACTCTTAAAGTCATCCTTGAGGGCTGGAGTTTAAAAAAAAAAAATTCCTATTCTTATTGATATTTTGACCTCCTCTCATGAATCACAAATTTTCTTAATGAAATCTAGAATGGTGAATCTTTTCAGACTCCTTGATCCATGGGCTGCAGAATGGATATTGTGTTAGCAGGCATGAAACCAACATTAATCTCATTGTACAAAAGTCATGAAAACAATATTAATCTTTTTTCACATGACCAGTCATATTTTGAAAGGAGTCTTTTTCTCTGAGTAGTGGGTCTCAAGAGTGGGCTGAAATAATTGAGTAAATCATATTGGAAACAGATGTACTGTCATCCAGGCTTTGCTGTTCCATTTATAGAGCATGGAGAGAGTAGATTTAGCATAATTCTTAAGGGCCTAGGATTTTCAGAATGGTAAATGAACATTGGCTTCAACTTAAAGTCACCATCTACCTTAGCCCCTGACAGTCAGCCTGTCCTTTGAAGTTTTGAAGCCAGGCATTGACTTCTCCTCTCTAGCAATGAAAATCCTAGATGTTATCATAGAAGGCTGTTTCAACTACACTTGAAATCTGTTGTTTTGTGTGGCCACCTTCATCAATTATCTTCTGGATAAGTTTCTATAGCTTCTACATTAGCACTTGCAGCTTTATCTTGCACTTTTATGTTATGGAGATGGCTTCTTTCCTTAAACCTCATGAACCAACCTCTGCTAATTTCAAACTTTCTTCTGCAGTTTGCTCACCTTTATCAGCCTTCACGGAATTGAATAGAGTTAGGGCCTGCTCTGGATTAGGCTTTGGCTTAAGAGAATGTTGTGTTTTGTTTGCTTTCCTATCCCAACTACTAAAACTTTCTCCATATCAGCAGTAAGGCTGTTTTGCTTTCTTATCATTTGTGTGCTCCTTGAGTAGCACTTTTAATTTTCTTCAAGAACTTTTCCTTTGCACTCACAACTTGGCTAAATGTTTGGCACAAGAGGCCTAGATTTCAGCTTCTCTTGACTTTCAACATGCCTTCGTTTTGTTTTTTTTCTTCCTGTGAATTGTCATACACTCCTTTATTTTTTTTTTTTAATTTTTAAAAAGATACTTAGATTATATAAAAGTTATGTAAAAAATATAAAGTATTCCCATATGCCCCACTCCCTATCCCTCCCACATTTTCCCACATTAACAATATCCTTCATCGGTGTGGTACATTTGTTACAACCGATGAACACATATTGGAGCATTGCCACTAAGTGTGGATTATAATTTACATTATAGTTTAAACTCTCTTGCACGCAATTTTGTAAGTTATGACAAGATATATAATGGCCTGTATCCATCATTGCAACATCATTCAGGACAATTCCAATGTCCCAAAAATGCCCCCAAATTACACCTATTTTCCCCTCTCCCTCCCCTCAGAACCTCTGGAGGCCACTGCCTCCACATCAATGATAAAAGTTCAAACATTGCTGGAATAACAATGTCTATAGTAAATTAACAGTAAATCTACTCTAGTTTATCATTCATTCCCCAATCCTGAGGATTTGGGGATGGTGATGCCCACTTCACCTCTAATTGAGAGGGGGTTTAGATCTCATAGGGCAGATAGATGGGACTATCTTGCTTGCAGTTGTAGACTCTCTCTGTTCCTTGGGATGGTCATTGTCCATCATCATCTCCTTGTTAGTTGTCCTGGATGAGTCCAATGAACTGGACAGTAGGTGATGCAACTCTGCTGAGATTCAGGGTCCAACTGGCACATGGACAGCCCAGAGATTTAAGTCTCTTGGACATAAAACTATCAACTCTATTACTAACTATAGGTTCAAATAGAGGGGCAGTAAAGCCATTTGTAGGGAAACCACAACTGAGTCCAACTCTGTCAGACTGGGGAGCATAAATTCTAAAGTAGGGTCCACTGGCAGGGTGCTAAACTCCTGAACTGTCAGTCCTGCCTATAGTGTCTGGATGTCTCCAGAGCCCTCAGTAGCCCCACTATTTGAAGAAATATTTACTGTGGCAGTCAATGGGATCCTACTGAGACGTGCATAAGCGTAACCTCTAGGATGACCTCCCGACTCACTTTGAAGTCTCTTAGCCATATAAACTCATTTGTCTTTACCCTTTCTTCCTTCTGGTCAAGGTCTTTTCCAGTTACATTGCTAGTTGGTGCTTGGTAGTAATCCTTTGGTACCAGGGAGGTTCATCCCCAGGAGTCATGTCCCACACCGGGGAGGAGGTAATGCATTTATATGCTAAGTTTGGCCTAGAGAGAGCCCACATTTGAGCAACAAGGAGGCTCTCAGGAGGCAAGTCTTAGGCATCCTATAATACTAAGCTAAGTTTCAATTAAAAAAAAAAAGTTCATAAGTACAGTCATCAATATCAAGGGCCCATCAAAGGTCCATCCTCCTTCACTAGTCACTGTTCCTGTACTCAGGAGATTCTTGCTGTCTCATTAGAGAATGTAGAAGAACTCCCTAGGGTGGGAATTGGGTATTCTTTCAGTTATTGTGTGACTCTATCCACCATGACAATGTCCTATAAACACTTGAACTCATTCATATGCCTTATAGGTATGCCCCAGGTGAGCCTCCTCCCATGCATCCCCCATCACTGACACCCTGCACAATGATCCTCCCTTGCCACAGTTGTAACTCTTCTGTGATCCAAAACTTCTTCAAAAATGAAGCCAACAAAATAATTGAATAAAATTTATAAGAAAATGAAATAATAATGATAGTTTTAAAATGACAAATAAAATACAAAAAATTAAAAAGAATTTGAAATAATAAAAGAAATTTAAAAATTAAATTAAAAAAAAATGTTTTGCATTGTCTTTCATCACTGTTATCTTGTGTGTACAGTGACATTTTCTTCCATTTATTCCCCCAGTGTCTTTCTTTTCCTTTCATTTTATCTTCAAAGAAGCTTTAGTTTACAGAAAAGTCACATACAAAATATAGTGGATTCCCATATACCCAACATCCTTCCCCTTTCCCCCTTTCCCCTATTAATGACATTTTACATGTGGATGGTATATTTGTTACAACTGATGTATAGATATTGAAGCATTGCTACTAACCATGGTCAATGATTTACATTATGGTTTACATTTTGAAACATATACTTTTATAAATTTTAATGAAATTTAACATGGCCTACATCCATCATTGCAAGATCATGTAGAACAATTCCAATGCACCCCAAATGCCCCATGTTCTGTTCTGTTCTATTCTATTCTATTCTATTCTATTCTATTCTATTCTATTCTATTCCTCCCTACCCCTGCCCTCAGGACCCACGGCAACCACCAAGCTTCACTCTTTGAAGAACAAGATTCATAGTTATTTGCAACTATGTCAAGGCCAGTATGAGGGCTTGACATACTGGCCTGTCCTCCCCTGTTAGGCACTGCCTATACTTTCAAGAGACTTCTGCCTTTCTATTTGAGAATATAGCAGGACTCCTCAAGATGGGAGTCCAACACATTCCCATTCATCGTGTGGGTCTTCACCCATTGATACAATGCACTATGACAGGATGAATGGTCACATACTTGCTAGACGACTGCCCTAGGTGCACCCTGTCCCACATGCCCCCCACATCCAACACCTTAAACCAGTAACCCTCCCCTGCCTTATCAAACCCCCAAAAACATTCCCAACATTGTAGTTCCAACCATATAACCACAAATCTCCAGAGTTCATTCCTCCTTCCCCTGACCTTCCCCCCATTTCCATGGACAGTGCAACCCCCCTCACCCTATTCCCATCAATGTGCCTTCTTTATTAACCTTAATCATTTCTAGCTTTTGATTCAAAGTGAGAGACACATGACTTTTCACTTGGACACTAGAGGCCATTGTAAAGTTATTAATTGGCCTAATTTTAATATAGTTGTGTCTCAGGGAAAAGGAAGATCTGAGGAGGAGAGAGCTGGGGAGCAGTCGTTTAGTGGAGCATTCAGAACAAACGCAACATTTATCAATTAAGTTCGCCATCTTACATTGTTGTGGTTCGTGGTGCCGCAAAACAATTGCAATAGTAACAGAAAAGATCACAGGTCACAGATGACCATAGCATATATAATAATAATGAAAAAGATTGAAATATTGTGAGAATTACAAAAATATTACACAGAAACATGCATGCTATTAGCAAAATGGCACCAATAGACTTGCTAAATACAGGGTTGCCACAAACCTTCATTTGTAAAATACGCAATATTTTCGAAGAGCAATAAAGCAAAACTCAATGAAATGAGGCATGCCTGTATTCCAGCAGAAAGAGCTGTAAAATATCCTTCTTCAAACTATAACATCTAGAGGTCTGATGCGGCAAAAGAAAAATGAATACAATATAGCAAAGAGCACAAATAGAGGACAAGTGGGTGTGTGTGTGTGTGTGTGTGTGAGGGGTGTGGGGACTCTGTACAGGATGGATTGGCATTTTGGGGAACAGGAAACTTTTACAATTTAGGGAGCCTTCTTTATGGAAAAGAGCACAGAATTATAAATGACAACTTAGCTGCCAGAATGAATATTTATTTAGAATGATACTAGAAATCACAACAAATTATAACTTTTAAGATGCTGCCAAATATGACATACATCACAAAATGATATTTTGTATTAATTGTATGACATATCTCTATAACATTTTTATTGCCTGCATATACTTTGATTGCTTCTACATATGACAATAATTTTGAGGTATAATTCTTTCTAGAGACAAAAATTTTCATTTTTCTAATATGGTTGATTAAGATCTGTTTTATCAATAACTTAAAAAAATATTTTACCTTTACCACTAATTATTGATCATACACAAATTTTTCAAATTGTCAAATATGGAAAAGCCACTTCCAAGGTTCTATAATATGTGAGTTATAATGGTTGCACTTACTATTTGTAGTGTGGATATAGTTTGGGGCCCTATAAACACAGGGATTCTGATCATTTCTACTTTTTATGATTCTCATAAAAAATAAAGAAAAGAAAATATATGGTACATTTATAATTGCATATACCATATTTTATTAAGTCACAACCGGCCCAGAGAGAAATTCTGTTCTGACCAGACATCAATGAGAACAGAATCCTCCATTCTGAATTTTATATTTCTGCTGATTGGAAGATTGCCCACAGACTAGCTTCTGGCTCCACACATTTTTAACTGCATTTCTCCTCCACTGCCTACATACTTCCTGTGCCAGGTGCCATAGGACATGTTCATGTCATGAAATGAACTCTGGTCCTGCACCTTGATGTCATGAAGCTAAGTGAGTTAGCATAATGAGTGGCAGGTGTGTGCCTCGGAGCCATTTCATCACCAGACAGGCCAGCAATATCTTAACTCTATATGGAAGGGAATGCGAGCCACATAAATATATACCACTAAACACAAATTAATGTATGAATAACTTGGCCTCCTCTTAGGTGAATCCCGAAAATGCTTGCAGTCAGTTCAATACTAACTGACTTGAAAGGGCGTATTGCTTGAGCAGAGATTGGAGTAGAAAGAGACAGTGGTCTTAAACAATTGTGGTTAAATTATCGTATATTTTATAAATTTTACACATTTATGGGGTCTCTCCCAGAGCCTTGAAGGGGCCTGTGTATGAGACAGACTGCAAAATATCCAAATGGTTATTGAAGTATCCCATAGATCTTCCAGGTCTTTACTGAGGAAAAATTGTATTTTGATATCAGAAACTAAAGTATATTTTTCATAAATTATTGAATAAAAGAATGTGCTTTAAACATGTATATTTCTTATCCTATAATACAGATTTCAGTTATTCTTAAATTCTACTACCATCTTTGTAAACCCTCCAGTTAGGTAACTGAGGTATAAAGATACTCCATGGCTATTGTAGTACTAATTTTGGGGTTTAAGTGGGCTAAATTAGGCTAAATAGCTCCCATAAAGAATTCTTTCACAACATGGTTTATTTGCTGGGTATACTACAGGTTACAGAAGAAAATATTACAAGGACTGAAACAATCAACCATACATGGGTAGCCTATGCTGAAAACTTGAAACTCTTAAATACCTTGGGGTGGTACATAGAAATTGGAGCAAGTGAAGGAAATAATGATAATGGATTCCAGCAACTGATGAATGCACTGTATGATCAAATTTAACCAAGATTTACAATAACAATTATAAGATCCATGACCATTTGTTGTGAAATAGAGCACTTTTCTATGATGAAGGAGATAGAAACACTGTGAATCACTGTAAGAAAGAACAGATTCCCTTATTGAATAAAATTAAATGTGAGACATATGGAGAGCCATGAAGTTAAGATCTGGACTATGAATATAGAAAAACAGAAGAGCAATTTACAAGGGTAACATTCTAGGGAATATTCCTTTGCTTCTTGAATGTCTATACCAAGTTATGGAAGGAACCAGTTTGCTTTATATATTTACCTATTTCTCAAACATATAACTAAGAATTTGTTGGAGAAATCTAGGGTGAAAAATACCAAAAGAGATTATTTTTCTTTGGGATAAAAACATACCTAATCCTAGATAGAAAAGATACTTTCTATGTTTAAATATTTCTGGAAAAGGAGATTAAAAACCATGCTTAGAGGATAACCAGCAAGATGGGAGCAGAGTACGGAACTCCTAGAGTCATCTCATGCTACAGTGCAGTTAGTAATCACCCAGAGCTATCTACAGCACCTGTTTGGGGGCTCTAGGAGACCAGAATAGCATCCTGAAACATCCTGGAAAGAATGGCAGGAGGAGACTGCCCATCTGCAGAGAAGATTCTTAAGTAGAGGACTTCACACCACGGAGGCCGGTGCCCATCCTCCACTGGAGGCACGAGCCGCCTCGGGAGCTGTTCCGCGGCTGGAATTGGAAGCTCCACTTCCCCAAAACAGGGGAGGAAGAGACAGTTGGGCACCAACTTCAGCTACTAATTAGTAACTTCAGCAGGCTAAAGTATAATCCTAAGAACAGCTAAAGTTTAAAACTTTCCAAGTCAGAAAGAGGCTGGTAGCTGCCATTTTAGTTCCCCCCCTGGCATGAGGGGAAGCGGTGCTGATTGAAAATCACAGTGCTATTAGGGACCAGCTTTTTTCCATCCAGCTCGGATTAAAACTCTAGCCTAAGCCCCAGGCACACCTCTGGGAGGGAGGAAGCTAGAAGGACTTGCGCCCGCCTCTCTGAGAAAATATAGGCCACGCCATGGAGGCCAGAGATCATTCTACTCTGGCAGTGCAAGCCGCCCCAGGAGCTATTCTGTGGCTGGAATTGGAAGCTCCATTTCCCAAAAACAGGGGAGCAAGAGACGGTTGGCCACCAACTTCAGCTACTGATTAGTAAATGTGGGTGGCTAAAGTTTAACCCTAAGAACAGCTACAGTTTGAACCTGTCCAAGTAGGAAAGAGGCCAGTAGCTGCCATTTTGACTCCACCCCAGGCATGAGGGGAAGCTGGGCTGACTGAAAATCACAGTGACCAGTGACGGTAGGGACCGGCTTCTTTCACCCAGATCAGTCTGCAGCTCTAGCCTAGGCTTCAGCCCCACCTCTAGCGGAGGAAGCTGGTGAGCCCTGCACCAGCCACTTGGGGTAACTGTGGGTACATTTGACTGGCACAAACTAAATAGTCAGAAGTCAACCAGGGCAACTGCAATCATTTTGGACCCACACGGCACAGACTGCTGCCCACACCTGCAGCTCCTGCCCTGCCCCAGGGAGGGGCGAAAGGGGTGTGAAGCTTCTCCATCTCTCTGAGCAACTACAGTCTAGGCCTGCACAACTTGGATTATTACACACAGCTGTGGCTCTGTCCCTACCCCTGGCAAAGGAGAAAGTTGAGAGAAACTTCACCGGTCTCTGGGGCAATGACGGCAGCTTGAGCCTCCACAGCTTGCAGTACCAACTACATCCTTGGCTCCTACTACACAATCAGCAAGGGAGAAAAGGGCAAGAAAGCCCTAAATTAAAGAGAGAAACTGCACCTAGAACAAATACATCTAGTAAGCCGGATGCCAAGACACCAACAAAAAATTATAATCTACACCAAGAAACAGGAAGATATGGCCCAGTTAAAGGAACAAGATAAGCCTCCAGATGACATAAAGGAGTTGAGACAACTAATTATAGGTGGTCAAACAAATCTCCTTAATAAATTCAATGAGATGGCTAAAGAGATTAAGGTTATTAAGAAGACATTGGATGAGCACAAAGAAGAATTTGAAAGCATACATAGAAAAATATCTGACCTTATGGGAATGAAAGGTGCAATAAATGAAATTAAAAATACACTGGAATCATATAATAGCAGATTTGAAGAAGCAGAAGAAAGGATTGGTGAGCTTGAAGAAATGGCCTCTGAAAGCAAACATACAAAAGAAGAGATAAATAAAAGAGTGGAAAAAATCGAACAAGTTCTCAGGGAACTAAACGACGGCAAGAAATGTGCAAACATGCGTGTCATGGGTGTCCCAGAAGGAGAAGAGAAGGGAACAGAGGCAGAAGGAATATTTGAAGAAATAATTGTAGAAAATTTCCCAACCCTATTAAAGGACATAGATATCCATGTCCAAGAAGCACAACGTATACCCATCTGAATAAATCTGAATAGACCAACTCCGAGACACATATTAATCAGAATGTCAAAAGACAAAGACAAAGAAAATTCTGAGAGCAGCAAGAGAAAAGCATTGCATAATATATAAGGGATACCCAATAAGATTAAGTGCTGATTTCTCATCAGAAACCATGGAGGCAAGAAGACAGTGATATGATATAGTTAAGATACTGCAAGAGAAAAACTTCCAGCCAAGAATCTTATATCCAGCAAAGTTGTCTTTCAAAAATGAAGGTGAGTTTAGAATATTTGCAGATAAACAGAAACTGAGAGAGTTTGTAACCAAGAGACCAGCTGTGCAGGAAATACTAAAGGCTGTGCTACAGTCTGAAAAGAAAAGACTTGAGAGAGAGAGGCTTGGAAGAGAGTCTAGAAATCAAGAGTATATCAGTAAAAGTAACTAAAGATGTCAAAACAATAGTGACAATAAAATATAGCAGATAAAACTCAAATACTTTGGAATAAATTTAAGCC
>JAQZBX010016569.1:0-36346 GCA_029593785.1 Cabassous unicinctus | reverse complement strand
TCTCCCTGGGGCTCCAGGATCAAAACTGACAAAAGTTCTCTCTCTTCCTCTGTGTCTCCTTCTGTGTCTTCTTGAGTGAGTGCCTGTTTATATCAGCTCACCTAGGGGGCAGGGACTTAACCTGAGTTACACCCTACTGACGTGGTTGAATCAAAGCCCTAATCCAAACATAATTTGATCAAAGACATCTTAGCTGAATCTAATACAGTCAAAGGGTGTCACGCCCAGAGGAACAGACCAGATTACAGACATCATCCTTATCTGTTGTGGGGTTCGTAAATAATTTCAAACTGCCACACCTCATTATCATGTGTTCCTTTAAACCCTTGAGCATAGTTACGGTAGCTGTTTAATATCCTGGTTTACTAATTCTGTCATCTTAAATTTTTCTGGTTTGTTTCTATTGACTGATTTTTTCCCCCTTGTTATAGGTCACTTTTGGCAAATTGTTAGTTATTTTGGATTAAATGCTGGACATTGTGATTTTCATGTTTCATGTCTAGATTTTGTTGTCTTCTTTTACAGACCTTTGCTTTTTGTTCTGGCAGGAGGTTATTTTGAATTGAAAAAGGAATGACTACCAGTAATCAGCAGAATGTAATAAAGTGAAGCTCAGCTTTGGGTGAGGAGGGGCAAACATTTTTCACATGTTCTAATAGAACCCTCTTTCCCCTGCCCCCAAAAGGAACCCAGGATGTCACTGTGTGTCGTGAGGGGGTTGCTAATGAAAGTGTGTTGTGCGTGTCAGCAGTTGTCATTGCAGGAAAAGGGGTGGAGAGCCATTGATGTGAGGTTAGGGCTCGTAAGGTCTTGGCCTTAGCCAGGGGCTGGCAGACTTTTCCTGTAAAGGGCAAGAGAGTAACTATTTCAGACTTTGCATATTCTACAGTCTCTGTCATAACTGCCTGCCATAGTAGAGTGAACGCTAACAGACAATATGCAAAGCAATAGAATCTTCAGTCAATTTGAACTTCATTTAATTTTCAGGTGCCAGTAATTTTTTTCTAAACGTAAATGCCATTCTGTGTCGGGTTCCTGGGACCACCCTCAGGGCCGGTGATTTCCTAGGGGGCCTCACAGGACCCAGCATACAGTTGTACTCATGGCTCTGATTTATTACAAAGCAAAATCAGTGAAAGGACAAGGTGCCTGGGGTAAAGTCCAGGGCTGCCGGCTGCCAGGGGCCTCTCTCCTCACGGAGTCACACAGGACGTGCTGTGAGTGTTTGTGCCTTGTTGTCGACCAGGCTTATTAGCAGCTCATTAGAGACTCAGCGCCTAGGGCTTTTATGGGGGGCTGGTCACATAGGCCCCTCTGCCTGGCATGCACCAAAGTGCTGGACTCCCAGAAGGGGAGTAGGTATGCAGTAGGAGCCCCATTGTTTGTACAAGAAGTTTAGGCAGAGGGAGCCCCTCTTACTAGAGTCACCAAAACTCAAGTTTCCACATGCCAGCTGGGTGCCAGCCTTGTCAGCAGGCCTTTCCAAGGACAGCAGCCTGGCCTGGACACGTCCTTAGGCTGTAGGCTGTCCAGTAGCAGGTGCAGCCTGGATCGAGGCCAGGGACCATAGTTCCAGACTCTGGCCTTAGTGTTAGATGCAAGACCTGATGTGACCCCCTCACCTGGGGGAGTAAGTGCAGGTATCCTGCGACTGACACACGCAGCATGAAGCTGTCAGCGTTAGGGGAGGTCAGGCTTGCACCTTACCGGGACCAACGCAGGTAGCGCTAGGGCGCAGGCTCCGTGAAGGCACGTGCCCTGCTCTTCTCCACCGTGGCGCCAGCTGTGTCCAGACGGGCCTCTCGCTTAGTGAGCATTCTTCATGCTTGCGCTTGGGCATTCTAAAGTTCTTAGCTGCGTCTCTGCCAGGTTAGTATGCACCTCCCTTTGGGAGCAGCTGTCCTCTTGACATCTGAATGTGTGACTTGAGGTTTTGGTGCAGGAACGTCATTGGATGCGTTCCCTTCTACCTGGTGATTGTTTTTTGCGGTGTCCACACATCCGCCCGCCCCCCCCCGTAGATGTTTGGTGAACATGCACAGGCCACTGTTCTGGATCAGTGCTGTTGATTAAACTTGGTGGCAGTTGGTTTCTGGTTTCCTGGATGAGCATTTGCCTGTGAAAGTTTTCCTTGGTAATTGGAGTACGGGATGACTGAGTGGTGCTTGTGCAAACCTGGGCTTTTCCATTGGGTTCATGAAGCCTCAGGCCCCGTTCTACAGGGGAACTTGAGAGCTCTTCTTTAGCTTAGCTTCAGGGTCCTGAAAGCCCTGGGGACGGGTGGCCGCTGGCATGGCTGTTGTCCTCCCCTCCTCCCCTTTTCTAGAGGGGGCATTCTTAACTGATGTGGCCCATGTCTGCCCTGAGCCTAGCAGGGTGTGGCAGGCTGCCGCTGCCCCTTCGTTGGAGGTACCGTCAAATAGTAAACCCTTTGCTATCCCCGTTCTACGGGGTTCTCTCTCAGGATGGTATATAGTGTGTGTGTGTGTGTGTGTTTACATGGGAATTCATTGGGAATCCCAGTGAAAAGCCTCCAAAGTCTTTATAGGCTTTCAGCACTTTGAGTTAGTTTCCATAAAATTCTAGAAGCTTATGAAAATCTGATACATCTCGTTCTTCCGTACAGCAGTTGGTTGTAACTTCCCGATTCCTTTGACCTGACATCATCTTGTCCCTGTCCCTTTGTCCGAGGGACATGCTTCTTTGAGCTTTCGTGCACCGGGCGTCCAGCTCCTCTCAGGCTTTGCTGGGCCCTTGTCGTCTGTGCTGCCCTCTGGCCTCCTCTTTCTGTGTCCTTGACTGCACCGACCAGGCATCTGGTTAAAAATAAGGCGCTGCTCGCCCAACTTATTTTTAGTTTTCCTTTTGTAATAAAGAGTCACAAACATAAACTTGTGAAAAAAATACTTAAATCCTACATTTCTCAGAGAGGATGTCTTTTTTCCCAGCAACCTTTTTTTTTTCAGATACTGGAATAAAGCCTGTTGGTATATGTTTATTATATTTTAAGGAACCTGTGTTTTAGGCTGCAGTGATTTGCAAGCTGACCTCGGAAGGGGGTTTCGGGGACTGTCAGAAGTAGTGTTCGGGGCGTCCCGTCTATCCACGCGGGGTCTCTCAGCTCCATGGGGGATGTGAGGCGTCCAGCCGGGACCCACTGGCCACCACTGTGTGACCGCTGCCAGGCCCCTGGAGTAGCTGTGTGTGGCCACGTGACGCCTTGTAGGCGGTGACTGCCTGTCAGTGGGGCTGCCTCTCAGCTCGGTCTGGAAGTCTGTTCTTCAGCTGGGATATCCGTCAAGGGAAAGCAAGTCAGAGAACCTGTGGAATGAGCTGGAAGCTGGGTGGTGCGGCCAGGGGGTGAGGATGCCCTTTGCTCCCCTCTGACCCCTGACTGCCGTGGAGGCGTGAGCACCTTCTGGTGTGGACGTGGGCCCTGTCAGCTGCCCTGGCTCTCATTTAGTGCACCCCCTGGCCGGACTGTAGGGTTAATTATGAAGGACATTGCAGCCGTTTTAAATAACGGTTTGGTAGTCTTTGAGGATTTCCATGTTGTGTATTTCCAAATGCCTTTGTCAAAAGCAGAGAACAGAGAGTTCTGCTAGAGCAGAACTAGAAATGCTGTCACCAAAGCTTCAAGTGGAATGGGCTGGAGGCCCAGTTCACTGGTGAGGGCCTTGGCGTGGGCACTCTGACTGGACGCCCGTCGTGGGCCTGCCCACCGTTGAGCTGTGCCCTGGTGGGGATGCCCTGCTCCCTTGTCTGCCGCTGCTCACCTGTTGACACTGACCTGCAGGGCCAAAGGCTAGTGCCGCAGAGGGCATCTTGGCCCGTTTCCTACATGCAGAGGCAGTTCAGCAGTTACACCTGTTGATCCAATTCGCTCTGGCTGTGTGTTAGTAAAAACAAAACAGAAGCCTGTGGCTCTGTGGACTTTTTTTTTTAGGAGGTACTGGGGATTGAACCCGGAATCTCATACATGGGAAGCAGGCGCTCAAGCACTTGTGCTCTGTGGACTTTTAGCTGAACTCCAGATGTTGGAGTGAGGTCCATGCTTGCAGCCTTGCCGTGCACGAGCCCTGTGAGCAGGGTCTCTTCACCATGCAGGACCAGGGGGGCTTCAGAGAGCCCACGGTGAGCCTCCAGCTGGTGCCGGGACTGCTGCTCTTCTCCAGCTCTGAAGCTTCGTGTGGCCTAGTCTACAGTGAGGGGGCATCTCCCAGACAGGTGGGAGCTTACCGTGTTGCCTGGGAGGCGGCTTCCAGATCTGCTGAGGAGCGGAGCTTGTAGCCGATGCTTCAGGAAATGCCTGGCCTTGTCGGCCACCCCACCGTCCCTTTCTCTTTGCTGTGGGGTGGCGGTTCTGTGTTTGATAACTAAAGAAGTTGCATTAGCTCTTTGCCATAACTTTACATATTTGGTGAGTTCTGGTAAGCACAATGAAATTTCTCTCAAACCCAGAGGGTTTTGGTGACCTGCACAGTGACTTTTTGGCAGCTATCCTTTCAAAGGTTGCTGGAGAACATAGTTGGTGTGTTATCTGCGAAACCATTTCAGGCTTTCTTAACAAACAAACAAACACCCAGAGCTGGGACAAGGAGCCACATGTCCCTGGACATGCGGCCGGCAGGCCATGTGTGTGCCAGGCTTCTTGCGGCCTCTGACTTCGTGGGCAGGGCTGCGCAGATGGGGCTCTACTGCCTCACACACCTGGAGGCCAGAGCTCTGTAGCTGGGGGTGGGTGGGCCGGGCTCCCTGAGCTGCGGGTGCTGGGGTGGCTGCCCTCTGACTGTGCTTCCCTAATTCTCTGTAGCAGAAATCTGTATGCAGAGTAACGTTGAAAACGGTTTATTTCCTGTGCCCATAAAGCTCTAAGGATTAAAAATAAAAAGGACTCTTTGGGATTGAGTTCGTATTACAATTATTATGAGTACACAATTGATCAAAACAATTGTGATGTTTTATGGTTATGGTTATGATGACCCATTCATAACCAATTATCAATAATAAAAAAGAAGTAAAATTTACTGTGATTGTGTCTCTTGAGCAGCTGATGGTTTTTCTTTTGTTTGGATTTTTGTTCCCATTAGCTTCCGAATCCATGGATGGTGCTGACATACTGTTTAAAACGAGACAGGGGTCAGCGCTGAGTCAAGTCTGTGTTTTTGGTTTTGTATTCCGAGGGCTGAGAAACTTTGTTCACAGAAGTCAACATCTGGGCAGGGAAGGGCTTTTGTTCTAGGAGTGTCCTCATGCCTTTGGTTAGGTGCCAGGCACCTTAGTGGTTTCTCCATAAAAATTATTTACCTGCGAACTGGAAACCTTTAGCTGGTTGAAAGCAAAGAATTGTAAACCAACCAACTTACCAAAGAGGTTTCAGGCAGTCCATAGAAGCTTCCACTTCCTCTCACCCTCGCTGCAGGCTGACCCTTTGTTTGCTCCTGGATATTGTAGAATTAGAAATGGGTGAGAGGTCATTTTTTTTTTTTTTTAAGTGGGAAAAGGACTTTGTGAAAGGAAACACTTAAAGGTGCTTTTTCAGGGAGAATCATTTTTAGGAGATAGTACATTCTAGAAGATGAGAAGTAGGAAATTGAGTCAAGGAGAGCTATCCATATCCACAAACTCCTTGGGAAATCTTAGGATACCCCTTGTGGTACTCTTACTCAAGTTTGAAGCTGATTGCCGCAGAACACTATTTCCTTGGTCTTAATAAGAATTTTTAGGAAAAAGGGTATATCTAGTCAAACAACCTCACCAGATGGAGGCATGAACAAATTCTCACCACTTTATTTCCTGCAGGCCTTGTCAGACCTCTGATGCGCTCACGTCCACTGTGAGTGCCCGCGGGAAAGCCCAGCTCCTTTCAGTGGCTCTTGGCACCTGGGAGGGACAAGAGGGGTGGGGAGGGGAGGAGGTAGACCTTGGGGTACCCTCATGTTCGGTGGAGTGCACTTTGGGGGCTGTCACCCTGCATACAGACTCTGGTAGGCCTGCTTGGCTCTTTTGAGAAGCACGAAACTGGCAAAGCCTGCGTGTGGCTGTGGTGGTTCAAAAGGCAGCGTGGCCTGTGGGTCGGTGGAGGGCAAGGGGGGCGATGGGAGCCGTGAAAATCCCTTTGAAGCACAGCTGTTTGTGCTTCACTTTAGAAAAGGGCCCCGTGGGCCTGAGGTCTGCCTTGGGCGTGAAATGGTGCCATTTCCACACCTGGCTGGGGGCAGGGGTGGGGTGGGGGCTTGCAGGCGTGTGGCTGTGTCCTGGGCTCGGTTGCCACGTGTGCTTTTGGTTATGTGAAATCCACTCACTTAAAAGCAGTGTCCTCTCAAGTTGTTTGTGGGAGAATAAAATCCAAGAAAATAATTTTTTCTCAGGCAGTATTACCTTGCATTTCAAATGCTAGTTCCTTTTCTGCCCCAACATCCCACAATGAAGCGTACGTTAGAAATTAATACTTGGACAGTTAGTAACTGGAAGGGAGGAGCGGCCCTTGCCTGGAGACGAAGTGGTGGCCGCCCCGCCTGCCTGTGCACGTGCCTTGGCGGCCCTGGGGCGTCCGGCTGGCAGCATCCTCATGCTTCCTCAAGGCCACATCCTGAGGAGGACGGGCAGGCCGTAAATGTCCTGGTCTCCCACTTTCCCTCCTGACGTTTGCCCCTCTCTCCCCAGAGCACTGTAACTGCAGAATGGTAGCGATGACGTGGCCTGTAGAACTGAGCAGGAATGTACTGAGTAGAAAGTCAAGCTGCTTTCTCATGCCAACGCACTGCTCCACAAACCTTATTAACTAACTGCTTAACGGCAGCTTGTGATGCCCGAATCTACTCTGTGTGAAGTCTTTAACAATTCTTAGCTCTCCCTTCCCATGTTATCCGGTTGTGCAAACTGAGAATACCAACAAATAAGAGGATTAAATGGAATTAAAATCCATTTTATTCTCTGTCTACTCTGAGCTCCTTTGAACGTCTTGGCGTTTGGGGCCACCTACCCCCCGGAGCAGAACATGGGGGTCGGCTGTGCTGGATGCTCTTATGTGCCCTTCAGATGAATGCTGCTGTCTCAAGGTCTTCTTTCTCTTGTGATTCTTTTGTTCCGTAGCGTCGTCCCCCAGACTACAGTAATACTCAACAGTGACCGGCAGAACGCCACTGTAGCCAAGATGGACGGCCCCTTGAGCGACAGGGCACCGGATTCCCTGGAAAGTATCATTAGCAAGTCAGTAGCCACAACTGCAACCCCGCCTTTCCCTTCCACCGCCATTGGGATGAGCCTGTGAGAATGAGAGCCTGAGCCCCGGGCGGGGCGTGCCCCAGCTTGCGGCTGAGCCTGCCAGGAAGGACCTGGCAGGGGGTGGCGAGCACATTCCCTCAGGGGTGGCGACCGTGTCCTGCTGTGCGGGGTGGAGAAAGGGCAGCTGTTCAGAGATGGCCACACGGGGTGTGGGTGTCTGCCGCTGAGGCGTGTCCTCACAACAGGAAGACAGGCTCTTTCTCCTGGGCTCCTTCACCGCTGCCTCAGGTCCGCCCACCTGTCTGTGTGTCAGCAGCACGGCTGCTGACAGACACCCTCTGTTAAGTTGGCTAGATGGTGTAGGCACTTGAGTTCATGACTTTTTCCTTAGGCCTGTTCTTTTGAGATACTTTGAAAGTAAACTGGGTAAGAAATGGGAGTGCATGAAGGCCCTGCCCCCATGTGCAGATGAAGCACGGTGCGGTGGACCTGTCCCCACTGCCATATCCCCTGTGGGCTCTTTTGTTTCTGATCTGTGGCTTCACAAAGTTGTTTTGCTTTTTCTCTCAACTTCTTTTGCAGGTCATTCCTCCTCAAGTTTCCCCCCATTTTCTGTATTGACTTAGCTTAATTCTCTGGGAGACCAGTTGTGGTCTTGAGGGGCTGAGACGCTGGGCACCAAGGAGGAAAGATGGTGATGCCCCGGGCGCGTCTGAGTCCTGGGAGCTGGGGCGGCCTGGCTGGTGGAGACGCACGGGCTCAGATGGGCCTCTGGCGGGCCTGGGGCGTGGCTGGCCAGCCAGGGTCTTAGTTCCCCGGAGAAGCCAGGTCCACACCGGCAGCCCCCTTCACTTGTGGCTTCAGTTTAGACACCTCTTTGACTTAGCAAAAAGGGAAATCATGCCTTTTTCCCCTTTCTTAGCAGTCCGCACTTCAAATCAGGGAACGTTGAAAGGTCATTTAAAAGGCAAGTGACGAGTCTCCAACCCCCCGTTTTCTTTTCTGGAGAGCTCTTTGGAGCTGGCCTTGCAGCCCTGTTTTTGCCTTGCCCCACCTCAGAGCGTCCTGGTGACGAGGCTGTCCCCTGGGGCATCTCGACTGGCTCTTTAAATCCACCCCCCCGGGATTTTGGTCAGTGGGAGTAATTGGGAGTGAAAACTGCATTGTCAAAGGCTGAGTCATTTCTAGAATGTCTATCCTTGTGCACTGGATTGATTTGATGGGATTCTCTAGACACACTTTCCCTTAATTTAGGCTTTCCTTTGATCACCTGAAAAATTAGCGTTATTCAAATGTCAGCATTTTGTAGGCTAACCTCCGAAATCAGAAAGCAGCATTCTAGGCCTTGAATCACAGTGAGTTATGATTTTACTTATATTTTAAAACGTTGAAATTTACATTCTGCATTTGCTTTCAACTGCAGACTATTTTCTGCCGTTAAGTTGCTGTTAATCTTAGTAGACGATCACTGAGTGAGCTGTGCGTCCCGACCAAGTTAAAGTCTGTGCTAGGGTGGGGAGAGCAGAGCCTCGGTGCTCCAGTGCCGCTCTCTGCCGCGCTGTCCTTGCCGCTCTCACTGCAGCGAGCGGGTGTTCTGTCTCCTTGCAGCGCGGTGCCCGGGCGCCGGCAGAGCACCATCGTGGTGAGGACGCCTGGCCAGGACGACGGCCACCATGAGGACGGGGAGAGTGGGTCCGAGGCCAGCGACTCCGTCTCCACCTGTGGACAGCCAGGAGGCCAGAGTGTCGGGAACAACGTCACCCTCATCACCTTGAACTCGGAAGGTGCGTCCCCACGGGCTCCTCCCAGTTTCCTTTGCACAGCTCCGTGACGTCTGTCCTGAGAAGAGGTAGCCCGGCAGGGTTTCCGTGCTGGGAGAGCGTGTGGCTGAGCTGCCTCATTTGGCGCAGTGGTCTGGTGCGATTGTGTCGCCTTTACGTGAGCGGTGCACGTAAACGATGGGAAACGGCTGATCCGTTGATGTCTGTCATATCAGATTTCCTGTCGACTGCGGTGGCCTCATCTGTTGAACATTCCTCTGGGATTTATGGGCAGCGTGAGGCCCGCGTTAGCGGTTGCCCCTGCCCGCATCCTCCCCCACGACTAGCAGCAGCTCTCCGAGCTGCAGAGAATGTTAGGCGAGTTAGGAAGAGCTACAGGGCCATGGCTGCCCTCAGCACCTGTCCTTTTGCGTCCTGACGCCAGGAGTTGCCAGTAGGCAACTTGTTCTTATCTTCTTACAAAAGGATTCACATGCCTGAGGTGTTAGAGAGCCACAGGCTTCAAACGGGTCGACGCGCCACGTTGTGTGGACTCTGGAGTCCCTTTGTCATGCTGGAAAGGTCCGGGCTGTGCCCTCCTGGCTCTGCGCTTAGGCCGCGGCCTCAGCGTCTTTGGAGCAGGAAGGCAGCCCCGGCTGCGGAGCACGTGCGCGGTCACCTTGCGTCTTGGTGCTCGCTCTTGCCTCGTCTTGACTGTTTTGTCTCCACGTCCTCTTATCTCTTCAAGTGGCGCGGCTGAGGCAGAGAACCAGGCGGCCGAGAGTGGCTCCCTCAACTAAACGAGGGATTCACTTAAGACCAGGTTCCTAAGTTCCTGCTGGGTCGGGATTTCTTCATACGTAGAAAAGGTGGGGTTCTTCTTTCAGTCAGGAAGACTTGGCCATCAGCCGAATGCCTGCCGAGAATTGCCTTTCTGAATGTCCCAAGCCCAGTTGGTGAAATGCTTCTGTGGTCGCCAGCCGCGAGGTGCTGCATGGGGGCGGTTCGTTTGCGTGAGTGCCAGCCCCGGGCGTGGAAAGCGCAGGCGTGTGCCGCAGGATGCCGATGGTGCTGTGTGCCGTGACGCGGGCCGAGCAGCAGGTCGGCGAGGCACACGCAAGGGAGAGACCTCAGCTGTGAAGAGCTCCTTCGGTTTGTGCGAGCGTGATCTGTTTTACAGGCTCTCTGTTGGTGTGCGGCATTCACACACATCCGAGGGCGGTCATAAATTGGTTGCTAAGAAGAGAAGGGTTGTAGACAGGGCAGTGACCAAAATAAGTCAAATTGGTAAGGAAGAAATAGGGTAAGAAAAGGCAAGTGGATTTTTGCGTGTGATAGCACAGTGAATGTCGTGTTTGTCCCATATTGGAAAAGAGTGCTCTAGACAAGTGACTGTGCGGGTGACGTCGTTTTACTGTCTCCTGCTCGTTTTCAGAATGGCAGCGGGTGGCGCCTGCCTAGGGACACCGCCTGTGCTCGGCAGGTCACGTTCCTTCCCGCTGAAGACCAGGGTCTCCTTGGATGCTTTCTGGAGTCAAAGTTGAGGCCCGTGATAATTTTCACGCCGCCTAGTCCGGGTGCTCAGACGCGGCCCTTGCGCAGAAAGGGGTCCTCCTTCCCTTGCTCTGGGAGCCGAGGACTGACCTCCCGGCCATGGATGCCGCGGGGCCTTCACTCCTCCGGCCCTCCTGAGGTCATGTGGTTTCTGGGAAATGCGGACGTAAGCGTTGGGAAAACAAATTTGGCTCCAGTACCAAAGTGTTTTTTTCTTTTCTTTTTCTTATGTCATTACCTAGTTCAACTCACTGTTGAATTGCCAGTTTAAAAAACCCAAGTTATCGATCTGTTTTATAGTTTAAAGATGTCACATTTCTCCCACGTAAGAGTGGGTATTTGAGTTACAGAGACAAAGTTAACTCTACCTGAGAACAGAAAGGTGGGTCCCCAGTGTTATTTGAGAGGGCTGCTGTGAGGCCAGAGCTAAGGCCCTGCACTCGCGGGGCACGTGTGTCCACACGGCTGCCTGAGCACCGCGGTTTCTCAGGCCGTGGCTCGTCTGTGACCCCGTGCTGGAAGGCAGCCCGGTCACCCCACCCCAGCCGCCCTGGTTGGCGGAGGCCGCGGGGTGCCGTTCCCCCAGCGCTGCCACCCTTTCTGCCTTCCGTGGCCCCCGGCCTGGCGGGGGGACGACAGGCAGCTCGGGGTCAGTTTTGAGAAGCAGCTCTTCCTGGGCATCTCCTGCACTGCAGAATTAATGGTGTTCCCTAGAGAGGGTGTCGGTTTTGAGAGAAGCTAGTGGCGGAGGTGATGTTTTCATTGAAACGTTAAGTGTGTGTTGAGAGTAACACTGGCTAAGAGGTGTCAGTGGGAATAAATTACTCAAGGATTCACTGAGCTCTTGGATTTAAACATCTTGTCGGTGAGCTTTAAACTGGGAAAGAGCAGTAAAGTGATTGGCATGAAATGGATTTAATACTATTTTGAAAATAACTTCTAAATGCCTCATAATGCCATGCTAACACTCGAGCCGACACATTTCCTGAAGGAGCTGCTGTGGCGCCGCAGCCTCCTGAAGCGAGCCTGGACCACGTGCTCCTGGAGCTTTGGGTCGGAGGTCGTATTAGGGCCGAGGTCGTTAAGAGAGTGCTGGCTTAGAAGTCCCCCATAGCTTTTTCTAGTTGTCCCTGTTTTAATTGACAGATGCAGTCAGCGTTGCGACTGAGGTGCTGGGATAGCATGCTAGCTTTCTGTTGCTGCACGGCATGATGCCACAGGCCTGCGGTTTAGGCACCACCGTTTATTACCTCCTGGTTCTGTAGCTCGGAAGGCTGGGCGGCCTCGGCTCAGGTCTCTGCTCAGGGTCTCGCACGGCCGAAGTCACGGTGTTGGCTGAGCCTGCTCGGGGTGTTGGCAGGATTTGGTTGCTTCTGGCTGTAGGACCGACGTCCCCATGTTCTCACCAGACAGCATTGCCTGTGGCCGGTCCATCCCACAACAGAGAGCCTCCCTCGAATCGCATCCTTACCACGCGCAGAAGCTCCCACCACCTGCCCTCTCCCCTAGGAAAGGGCTTTTAGGATGGGGTTAGGCCCACCCGGGGCCTCTCCATTGTCAGACCAGCTGATGCGTGACCTCAGTTCTGTCTGCAGAACCCCTTTTGCCATGTAAGGGAACATGTCACAGGGGACCCCGGGACGTGGGCTGCAGCCTGAACCCTGCTGGCTTTACTTTTTAAATTTATTTTAAAATTTATTTTATTTTGGTTTCTTTTGAGTGTTTTTATTGGCTTTTCTCTGCGTTGGCTATTCCGGTGTACTGGGTTCTGAGTGTGCATCCCAGACTCTGGGAGAGAGCGTCTCAGCTTGTGTAGACCACGGCTCCTCAGAGAAACAGAGAGATTGGGCCCAGGTGTCCTGCTCCACCACCTCCTGGACGGGCGCCGCCTCGGGGCTGTGGGAGGCCTTGGAGTGAGGCGCCTGCCTCCCAGTCGAGCGCATGGCCCCTGGTGACATCTGCGGGCCTTTCCGGCTCTCACCTGGCCGCGTGCAGATCAGTACTGCTTGTGCTGTTCATCCCATGTGATTTTCCATAGCGGCCAGCTTTCTGGCTGGAGGAATTTTAATGCCTTTGCTGAAAGTTTTTGAGATCTACAAGGTTTTCATAGAAGGGGAAGAAGCAGCACCATGATAAAATGTCTCCTGTGTTCCATGGAGAATTCTCACTCTCCACTTTGGGTGGAAAGAAGGAAGGATTTGCAGTTAAGTTACTCCACATCGTGGCTCTGGAAACCGATTGAGCCACGACGTACGTAGGCCGGAAGGCAGCCTGAAGGGCGCCAGGGTTCTGGGCCTGTGCGTGCCTGCACTGTGACTTCCGTGTGCACTTCTTTTTTTATTTTTTTAAAGATTTATTTATTTATTTCTCCCCACCCCCTCGTTGTTTGCACGTGCTGTGTCTGTTCGTCTTCCTTGTTTCTTTAGGAGGCACCAGGAGCCGAATCCGGGACCTCTGATGTGGGAGGGAGGCGCCTAATCGCTTGAACCACCTCTGCTCCCTGCTTTGTTTTGTCTCTCATTATGTTTTTTCCTCCCTGTGTCTCTTGCTGCGTCATCTTGTTGCATTAGCCCGCCATGCCTGCCCGTTGTGTCATCTCACTGTCTTCTTTAGGAGGCACTGGGATCTCTGCTCCCTGCTTTGTTGTGTCTCTCAATATGTTTTTTCTTCTTGTGTCTCTTGTGTCAGCTTGCTGCGCCTGCCCATTGCGCCAGCTCGCTGTCTTCTTTAGGAGGCACCGGCATCCGAACCAGCGACCTCCCACATGGTAGGTGGGAGCCCCGTCGCCTGAGCCACATCGGCTTCCCTGTGTGCACTTCTTTTGTTTACCGTGCACTGGGGGATCATCTCCCCCATTTGATGCAGGCTGTTGCTTTTGAAATTCATGAGCAGTTTGGGCAGATCTTTACCAAAGCAAGGTGGAAATTAAGTTTTGGTATGGATGGAAATGTTGCCTTGCATTGGCTCTGGAAAGCCTTTTGCAGGTGGCTGGGACTGAACTCGAGGGACCATCCTGACGTGACACTCCTTGTGTTGTGGGACTGACTCCGTGTTCTGAGTCCTGGAATGTCCACGAAGGCTTCAGTGCACTGCACTCTTTTCTTTTGGCTTATTTGTTATCCTTCCCGTGGAGACTGACATACCTCGTTGGTCCTCGCTCTCAGGGACTGGCGAGTACTGAGAGGGCAGGCTCAGTCGTAGCGAGTGGGAAACCAGCAGACCACAGCCTGCTCTCGGCCAGAGCACAAGGGGCGTCCGGGAGGCAGAGGCAGCATGACAGAGACCCACAGGGAGCGCCCAGTGACTGCACGGTAGCTGGGAGCTGTAACTGGCTCTCTTGCCCTGTCCTTCATCGGAGCCGCTGGCGGAGAAACCGTGATACTGAGATGTTTAGTGCCTGAACCATGCTGTCTTTGGAAAGGACGTGGAGGGGCATTGCTGATTGGCATGAAATGGTGTGAGGTGGCCAGTAACTTTCTAGGCTGGCAGCCCCAGCGCTCTGTGAGGTCCCTTGAGTGCCAGATGTGGGCTGGCTTTGGAGGAATGAAGTTGCATTTGTGTCGAGTCAGCTCAGGAGAGATTCTCTCTGTTGCAGGAATGCACGTGGCGTGCCCTGCCGTGGAAGGTGCCGGATGCACACTGCCTCGACTTTGCCTTGCGCGGAGAGGGGCTCTCACTCTTGAGAGACTCTGCGCGAGCTGAGGTGCTGGGCCCAGCCGGGGGGCTGCACTGCAGCTCACTGGCACGCTGGCGGGCAGGTGCGCTGTGCCCGCGCGGGCTGTGGCCGTTTCCTCTTCAGCTCCTTTCTCAAGCCGTGCTAATGGAGGAGGGCTGGAAGGCCAGGGGGCTGTCTTGCCGTCTTTGCACTCTGCGACCCCGGGTCGCTGGTCGGCTTTCCATCGCGGTGCCTTCTCATTCATTTCAGCTTGCTGGTCCTGAAACAAGCTGGAAGCAGGTATTTGTATTTTGAACTGTTTCAGTGGTGAAAATGCAAATTACTGCTGAAGGTTTTTTTATTTTGATAGTTTTCTTCAGAAGTGCCAACTAATTTCATTGACAATTTAAATGATTGGACTAGAAAGCAAGTTTATTTCTCTTATAATTTGCTTTGTAGTTTTAAAATAAATCTACAAGAATCTTTCCATTGTATCAGATACCAAAATTAGGCCAAGCCATTTTAGTGAAATAAATACATCGTTTCTGAATTGTCAAAAGGCAAATTTTCTCAAATAGTTACGTGGGCAAGTGTGCCCGCTAGTTTTCCATTTGAAAGGGATGGTTTGTCGCTGCTCGTGAGAAACCCGAGTCCAAACTGTTTTCTGTGTCCCAGAAATCAGAGCTGAGTGAGGGCGTCGCGGCCCCAGGGTGGGGCGGGGGGCGGCGCTGTGCTCTCTGGAAGTTCTGCCGCCCCCGGGGGTCCTCTCTTCCTGCCAGACGGGGTCCCGCGGACATGACGGCGACGCGGGCCTTTCCCCTTTGCTGGGCGTCTCCTCTTTCCAGGGTACCTGCGGCCCCTCAGTTTGCTCACAGAGCTGCTGCAGGCAGCATTTCTTGTTCCCCCAACTTGAGCTTCTTGCCCGACAGATGCTCACACGGTGGTGGGTCACGGTGCGCTGGTGAGGGCTCGGGCGAGGACGGCGGCCCAGCGCGGGGCCCGCATAGCGTCCACCGCGGCAAGCACCCCAGTGGGTTTTTGTAACAGTCTTTTTACCCAGCCCCACCATGGCTCCCTCGTCTGTTTGCTCGTTGTTTTTGCTCGTTGTTTTTGCTCGTTGTTTGCGTGTTTCTTCCTTAGGAGTCACGGGAACCCCACCCGGGACCTCCCATGTGGGAGGTGGTGCCAAATGCCCGAGCCACACCCGCTCCCTGAGGAGTGTTCTAACCCCCCGCAGGGCTCGAGCACCAGCAGAAGAGAGATGTGCAGCTTAGCAGAAGTTTGTGTTTAAACTTCTGTTCAATTCCCTCCTTCTGGTAGGCACTGCCTAATTTAAAAAACAAAACGAAACAATGTAAATTAATAATGATTCTCTGTGGTCTGACAGTGCAAACTCCAGGCTGGAAGTTTCTTTTAAATCATCTTTTTCTTTTAGTTTTTAAATAGGAATTTTTGGTATATAGAATTTAGTAAGCCAGCAAGTTTTGTCAGGAAGCATGCATGAAAGACACTTTTTATTTTAGGACAGAGAATGTATCATTCAACAACTGAAAGCCTGTGAGGCTCAGCAGCCTTTTAGGAAGATGTGCTGGAAACACCTGACTCACCCGGTACCAGCAGTGGTTGTGGAGCTTGCTTGTGGCTCACGCGCCACCCCTTACTTGCCTGAGACCTGGAGAGGTATTTAATCTCTGCAAATGCCTCCACTTCTTTTCTGTGAAATGGACTATAGTACCGTTGCCGGATTTCCTCTAGGTTCTTGGCTACGTTATAAAAAAAAGAATTTTAAGTACACGCCAGTCCAGTTAGGCCAGCAGTTTATTAAGAAAATGAGAGACGAGAAATGGGAGAAAATAACAGATTCTGGGTCCCAGGTAAAGCGAGGAAAAGGGCTGATTTACAGACTGCAAGTCCCCAAGTCTGCCTGCCTGCTGACCCGGGCCGGGAGAGGAAGGCCGGAACAGGCTTATTTGGCTTCTGTGCTTGCTTTGCTGCTGTTGTTGTTCTTTATTTTACTTTTTGCATTTGTGCGCTTGCTTTTTAAATCATTAATTATTCTGCCCCTTTGCTAATGTCAGGGGAGGAATCCCAGTGGTTTGCTGTTTTGATAGGTTACCCTACCCGTCGGTTGTGCGTGTGGGGGGCAATGACAAGGCCCCTTGATAATATCTGGGGCTTTTCCTTGACCTGGGACGAAACCCCGTTCTGAATGGGGGTTCTCTCCGGGTTCTTCCAGCAGCAGCTTGTGGGGTATCCGTGGCCATGTTTTCACGGCCGTGACTTTCCGCCCCGTCTCTGTTCCCTAGCCTAACCTGCCTCCGTACCAGCTTCCTCGGGTTGCTGGGAGGATTCAGTGAAATAACGGTCACTGAATCGGTGGCCTCAGGCAGGTCTGGAAGCTTGTCTGCCCAGCTCCCAGCAGGAGCTTCTGGCGTTTGGGCAGAGCAGCCAGGGAGTGTTTGCGGGCCTCCAGTGCCTCACTGAGAGCCTGGAGGAAAGCAGGGTGTTTATGCCTGCCTGTCAGGCATGCTGCTGAAACACTCAGCACTGACGCTCACAATATGCAGTATTCGTCTATGAAGGGTCCAGGTGGCTGTGTAATGTTTCTATTGATTGTTCCTAACTTTTTAGTTTGAAACACTTTCAAACGTGTAAGATAGTTTAAAAATAACACAAACCCATACCGAGAACTTCAGCACACCCCAGTCTTCCCCAATTTTGCCGTTTTGCCATGTTTGCCACATCGCTCTATCCATCTGTCCATCCGTCGTTCTGTTTTCTGAACACCTGAGTGTAGCTTGTACAGATCATGCTCCATGAACATTAGCACTGTCATGGGCATTTCCTACGAGCAAGAATGTTCACTTTTGTAACTACCTGAAGTGCAGTTAACAAGTTGAAGACATTGAGCGCTGCTGGAAAGCTCAGGGTCTGTACCCCAGTTTTTCCCCGAGTCCCAGCATCGTCTCTTGAGCCTGTTCTCCTCCCTTGCTGGGGCGTGTCCAGGGTCACGCGCTGCATTTGTCATTGTCTCCTTAGTTGCTCTGTCTTTTTAAATTGTGGAAACGTACAGACAGCATGAACTCTCCCCTCGCAGACCCTCCCAAGCCTCCCGTTTCAGTGTTGCAGTGCGTCCCCCACCTTCCGTCCTTCGAACGTTCCTGCTCCCCAAACAGAAGCCCTGCACCCGCTTTGTAGTAACTCCCACCCCCTCTGCCCCAGCCCACGGCACCTTGTCCTCTCCTTCTGTCTCTGTGAGCTGCGTGTTCGCCAGGATTTTCTTTGTAGTTTCCATGGGACTTAAATTAACATCCTAAATCTGAAACGATCTTGTTTGTTTTTTTAACCAGTTATACTTCAATAGTATGCATAAACTTTCTTCCTGTAACCGCCCCCATCCCTCCAGCTCTGTGTAGTTCTTGTCACAAATTGCATGTTTATGTATTATGAGTCCCAAAGCACTGATTTATCATTGCATTTTGTGCATTTGCCTTTTAGGTCCTGTAGGAAGTAAGAACTGGAGCCACAAACCAAAAATACCAAAAATACAATAGCCCTGGCATTTATATTTACCCCTGCCGGCACCCTCAGTGGAGATCTTTATTTCCTCAGCCGGCTTTGACCTGTTGTCTGTTGTCCAGAACTGCCTTCAGCGTCCCCCGCGGGCTGGTGTGGTGACGGCTTATCTGGGGAATGCGTCTTCTGTTACCATGGGCTGAGGTTCGCTGTGGTTCCTTTCATTTCCATCTCTCTGTTGATACTTTGTGTTCATCTGTGGTTTTCCTGACTTCCCTTGGTTCTTTGTCCATGTTTTTCTTTAGCTCTTTGAGCATATTTAGGACCATTATTTTGGGGGGGACGACGATGACGATGAAAAAACACTTTAATTTTTAAGACAACAGGCACCTCAGACAGTGGATTATTGTTACGATTCCCCCCCCACACACCATCTACTTATTGCAAAGGCATATGGATAAATTTTAATGGACAAAGTCAAGAAAAACGAGGCACCTTAATGAATATAAAATTAAAAAAAAAAAAAGGGAAACTTGACATTCATCTCGTTGGCTTCTGAGAGCCTAACCCTGCCTCTGTGTGTTACCTTCCGAAGCTTTTGTGCCTGTTATGGCTCGTGGCCTGGAATCTACAGTTGATTTTAAGAAAATGCATGAACAGAATAGTGTGTGACCTGCAAAGGAAAGATGGTTTTCTCTGCCTCAGTTCAGGGAAAGACAACGGGAAAGCGAGCACAATCTGTTGTAGCAGCTCCCGCCTGTGGAGTGCCTGTGACCACTGTTCCCTTTGGAAGCTAGGGGTCCTTCTCCCACTGCCCTGCGGACTGTACAGACCGTACGTTTTAGACAAACATCAAGGTGCTTCCCTCCCCCCCACAAACGTCCGCTGCCCACGCTGAGCATGTTTTCTCTTGTCCAGTTTAATGTACGTGTAGTTCACCTTAGAGTGCTTGGAGGAGGTGGCTCCACGGGGTGCCAGGCCATCACATTCTTAAAGGACACCGCTCTTTTTCTTTAAAAGTACTTTGAAAAATATGCAAACATACGAATGGAAGCACTAACAATAATGCATGTTCTAGAATGAGAAGCATGTCTCTTCTTCCTTTAAAGTGCCATGTAGGGAACGAAACCTTGTAAACCAGAGCCACTTTGTCTAAAATCCAGTGTAAAAGGATTGTCATGGAATGAAAAATTTGCACAACATCTTGTCTGCTACATGCAATTCAGGCTACAGAGCACTCAAGACTTGGGAGCTTTTCTGAAATTTGAGTCCTCATCCCCTATTTAATAGAAATTAACAATTACAGAGTGCATTTACATACACTATAATACAGGAATGATGTCCCTTTGCCGGAAGATAAAATAGTACATGTCCTTGCTATTTCTTGGTTCCGCTTGATAATTTCTTAAGATTGTAAATTATATAGTACTCAGCTAAAATATTTCTTCATAAATAGTTACAAAACTTGCCAAAACACAAGGAGGAAAGTTTTTTTTGTTCAAAAAAATGACGTTTGACTGTCACACAACACAGGAAACAATGCTTAGAGACAAGTTGTTTCCGGAAGAAGTGGGTCAGTAAACTACTTAGCTGAAGACAAAAGACTGCCCTTCCCCAGGGTCACAGTGCACAAAAAGCAAGATGTCAAACAACAGTACCTGGAAGCAAAATAAAGATCTGAGGCTGAAGCCAGCTCACTTGTGATCCTGTTAAAGAATGAGAGGCCCTGTTAGGTCCAATGTCCTGGAAAACCTCTGCTGGCTCAGGATGCTTTGTGTGTAGAATCTGCTAAGAATTCAACCAAGGATGCTAAAGGCATTCACCAGCAAATGCTCGTTTTTCTGTGACCATCTCTGAAATTGGGGTCAGTAAGCCTGTAAACGGTGCTGCTCTTCTTGGGGCCGGCCATCCTTTTCCACAAGTGTGTCCCGGAGGCGTCAGGGCTTCGGCTCAGGGACGTGCCTCCGCCCTCCTTTTCTGGTGAAAAGTTCCTTGGACTATTTCCCCAACAAAGCATGTTTTCCAGGGATTTTTTCCCCAGCAGTTCAGTGATCAATGCTATGTGATCTTCATCTCTGGAATAGTCTTCCCCAGAATGCGGTTCAAACAAATGATCTCCTGTTGCCAGCTCATGCCATATATGCCGTACTCAAATGTCTGCAGGTGCGCTGTAACCTGCTCCTGCTCAAACCGCTCCGCGTCTGCACTGATGCGTCTGGATGTCTTCTGTGAAGTGACTGTGCACCCAACAACCACTTCCCAGGCCAGCAACTCTAACCCTCAATCCTGTCAGCACTCTGTGGATCCAGGGGACTCAGGAACAGGGCGGCTGCCCGGGCTTTTGCCTCTGGCAAATCTTCAGCGCTGGAGGCTGAGACCGTCCTGCTTCTGTCATGGGATGGGCTGCGTTCCTCTTGCTCAGGAAGTGGGGACCCTCGGAAAGTGCAGAGCCACGGGCCTCAGGGTCGGAGGGCCCTGAGAACAGTGAAGCGGGAATTCTGGAGAGCGGCTCGGGGGCTTCACGCCGTCCGTTTGGCAGCCCACCGTTGACGTGCTCGCAGGAGCTGCTGTGCGTGTGATCGCTGTGCGCTTGGCCCATCGGGGCTCGGGCAGGCTCCTCGTCACCGTCCTCGTCGTCTAGCTGCTGTTCCAGGAGGAGTGGCCCGTGCTCACTGTGGCTGCTGGTTCCGGGTGAGTCCGCCCAGGCGGCGCCTGTGTGATTGCAGGTTCCTGCTCATCTTCACCTTTCTCGGCATCTTCTTTCTCTTCCTGACCCTCGGCGCACCGTTGCCGTTCGCAGCCTCTCCCTCAGCGGGCTCCTGACGCTGCTGTGTTTAGTTTCACCTCCGTGCGAGGTTCCGCATCTTCATGGGAAGGTACAGCTGCGGTGACGTTTTCTTCAATTGTTTTCCTTTCAGCTTCTCACTCACGTTCTTCTATTTCCTGCAGGTGTTTTCCCATATAACTCAGCCTGCATCTTCTGTTTCTCTTTCAGTTTTTCCTTTTTGGTTTTAGATATTTTTCCTGTAGGTTTTTGTTGGGTAGCCATACTTCACGGCAGGCCCAGGAGGATGAGGACCACCTGCTCTTGGTCACCCGGTGGCTTCTGCCGCCGTCCTTCTCACACGCAACGTCCACACGTCAGGATGTTTGCCGGCTTCATGCCAGTGCAGACCATCTGAGCCTTGAAGAACCCGTTGCGTGATAAACACTGGGCTTGCTGCTTAACATTTCTGTGCCTCAGTTGCTCATATTTTCGGATGTTTCATTTTTGTCGGCCTCTGTTTTCGGGCCCGAATGGCCAGCACTTCCTAGGAACTCATCCTGCCACAGCGGAAGGGGGCAGGGGGCTTCAGCGGCGACAAAGGTGCCGGAGCTCGGCTGCAGCCTCCACTCGTTCTGCACCTGCACAGAGGCTAGGGCCGTTTTTAAAGCCCACGTCTGATATGTCTCAGGTCTGGTCCTCCTCATGGGTGTTTTCTGATGTCCGTCTTCTCCTTTGCCTGGGCTGTCACTGCCTGTCTTGGTATGTTTTGTAACTGTTTGCTGGATCCTGGGCATTTTGATATCTTAACATGCTATGTTGGAATTCAGACTCTGGGGCTTCCATTCCTTCAGCTTGTTTGCAGCTGGTGTGACAGAGTTTTCCTTGAGTGCCAGCTTCTTTCCACAGAATCAGTGAGGATGCCGTTCTCAGGTGCTGCGGTAGCCGCGTGTGAGGCTCTCTCCCGTTCCTCGTGTGTGACGCTCTGTGCTTCTGCGCATATCACATGCTCCTGATTTTGTAGCCTGCACCACTGTTTGCAGAGCGCGGCCTAGGAGCAGTGAGTCGATTGTGCCTCGCCAGTCTTATGATGGTGGCCTTCACACGGTGACGAGGTTAGCTTCACTTCCATTTGTAAAATTCTTACTTGCTTAATTCATGTTTAGTCTTCATAGGAATTAAGTTTAATAGATGTAACTTTTTTTATCCTTTCTGGAATTAGTTTGATACTTCTGTCCACCCGTGCTCCTTCCGTGTTGCGGCACTTGGAGCGTTTTCTTCCTTGGGGCTGCACGGGGCTCCCTCGGCTGGACTGTGCTCCCTCTTGCACGGCTGGGGCTTAGCATGCAGCACCTCTCCTGGGGGTCCTGCAGGGTGTGGGCAGGGCCTGAGCATTAGCATTTCCATTGAGTGCCGCTGGTCTGGGAATGGTGCACTGGCCTCTGAAGGATTCCCCGCAGCTTCTGATGAGGAACTTGCCTGATGTTACAGTTTCTTCCCAGTCCCTGTGGGGAAGCTATGCCCCCAGGGGGGGACTTGGGCCCCCTGGAGGTCTGCACAACCCAGAGAAGTAAGGTGGGGTTGACGTTGCCAGCAGAAGGAATTCCATAGACAAAGAAGTGAATAGGAAACAGCATATTGTAGTGAAGCAGCACTAATAATTTGGTCATGCTGGAGCATAAAGTGCAAAGCATGGAGTTGTGGGCCACAAGCCTGGAGAGACCTGCAGGAGCCACATCATTCTGGAACCTTGGACTTGATCATAAATGAAGTGGGAAATCAATGAGGGAACAGGGCCAGAGAGAGAGCCTTTGGGTAACGAGGTGGAGGGCCTACAGCAGTCGTAGTGCGTGGTGGCGCCCAGGAGCGCTAACTGCTGCGGGAGCGGGGCTGATGGATGGACATGGCTTTGGAGCAGGAGGAGATGTGCCCGGCTCTGGGTAAACTGGATTTGAAATATCAGTAGCTGGCACGCAGTCAGGGTCTGCAGCTGGGGGGAGGGTCCCTGCATGTGCTCGTGATCTCGGTGTCTGAGTGAGGGGCTCCCTGCCTCACCGTGGCCTCGCCCCCTTGCCAGCCCTGTGGTGGTGGGAGAGAGGGGATGGAGGTCTGAATAGGTCTGGATGGCTGCCCAGCAGGAAGCCCATTCTCACTAAAGTTCCCGGGGGGTTTACAGAGCACGCACGCCATCCTTCTTGTCTGCATTGCTGCCTGTGCCCATTCCTCGCACGTGGTTTCAGTGACACTTTGCTGTTGATTCACTGTTTTAAAAACAACACAGAGCTCTTGAACAGTGTTACCATTACTTTAAAATATTATCTAAACATGGAGGACTTGGGGGACCAGGATTCAGCATCCCTTGTCAGTCATGAGAAAGGATGGGGTGGTCTTTGGAAGCCCCCCACCCCCACCTCTTGCCCCCGTTGCCACATCTGTCAGTGTCAGGGGAGGTGGTGCCCCGTGGCAGCCAGGGCGTGGTTCTGGATCAGGTGTGCTGGGAGCCACGCCAGGTGGAGCCACCGGGCTGGGGGAGCTGGCCATCTGCAGGCTTCACGGCCGGGCAGGCGGGGCGCAGGCCAGGCCGTGTCTGCCCGCCGAACAGGCTCCCCAGGTGGTTCTCCTCCCCCTCCAGGGAATGAAGCTCCACGTGTTCTCTGCCCCTCCGTCAGTACGCAGGTGGCCTTGAAGGACCAGCCCCTTCAAGCAAGCCCCATCCCCTTTTCCACACTCTCACCTGTCCCCCTGAATCCTTGCTTCTCAAGGCTAGTAACGTACAAGGAGGGATGCAGACCCTCAGGTTTTGTCAGGCTTGGACATTTTATGACATGCTCTGGGAGACGTGGAGGAAGGGGGCGGCTTGTTTGTGTGGCCTCCCTCCTGCGGAGCCCTGAGAAGTAGCCTTTTCTTCCTGCGCCTCTGCACCCTGGCGTGCTGGCGTGGCTGCCATGTCCTTGGTGTTCCCGGGAGAACTCTGGTTGATATAGCCCTCCCCGTGTCTGAACGGTGTCTGGCCTCGTCATCCCAGCTCTCTGGGGAAAGCCTGACCCTGCCTCGCCCTGCCTCCTGGCTTGGCCCTGCCTGCTCTCCTGCACCGTGTTTGCTGTCCCCAGGACCTGTGCTTCTGGATCCGCGGAGGGTTTGCCAGGCACACAGCTGCCCGATAAGGATTTGTGGATGAATGAATGAGTGAACAAGTGTGCAAACACCCCAGAGGTCGGGGTCTCTAGCATCCTAACCGTGGGCTCTAGACAGCCCCTTCTGGGGCCCCCACCCCATCCATATTCAGATCCCATGTTTCTGTTTGGCTTTCCAGATGCAGGTCAAATATAATGGTTCAGCAACACGCACGTGTTCACAGCTCCATCCCCTCACTCCCAAGCCATCAGTGTTCTGAGAAATGGTACTTGCTACTCATCTCTTATTCTAAACTCCAAAAGTCAGCTTTGTTCTCTCCCCTTAGCTGAAGCCAGGAGCCTCGCCGCCTCACCCCAGGTGCTGTGCCCAGCGACCGGTCCACCCGGGGTGACGTGCACTGCGGCCTCGCGGGCCAAGGGCCTGGCTGGAGAGGCTGCCTGTGACAGGAGCCGCACGCCGAGCTGTTGACGGCCAGCTGGTTTTGTGTTGTGCTCCAGGCTTTTTTGCAAAGCAAGGCCATGCTGGCTGCCCCTTGGAGGACCGTCTTCTTTCCACGGAGGCCAGGACATTTCACAATAAACTCCTGGAAAGTACTGGAGCAGCGACCACTGGATTGTGCCCTGGCGCCCACCGCTGTGAGCCTCGAGGGCACTAGAGGCAGCCGGTGCCCCATCGGAACCCGCCTGTCAGAAGGGAGGTCGTTAGTGGCCCCCGCCTTGGTCCCCGGGCACCGTCTCACCCCTTCCAGACGGCGAGCGCGCAGTGCGTTTGCCCAGGGAGACGGAGGGCTCGCTCCTGCACCTTAACTGGGTTCAGCTTTAGGGTCAGAAGAGATGGTTTGGAAGCTGCTGAGCACCCAGGTGGAATCAAGCGTCGGCTTGGTTTGTGGCTCTAGGAGGAGCTTTCTCCTGCCCAAGCTCGAGGCTGTTTAGGTTGATGGTTATTTGACAAGTCGCTGGGCCCTTTCACACACAGTGCTTAGTCTCTTTTCACAACAGTTCCAGGAGGGGCTTGCACAGAGAGGGGCTCTGTGGTTGAGAGATGCCAGCTGCACCACCAGTGCTGCCGTGAAGAGCCTGCTCCCAGTTCCGGGCCCGGGCTCCGTCCACGGTGCTTCCCTGCCACCTGCCGTTTAAGACACACCTGGCTAAGAGGCTTCCTTTGCTCTCCCGTCAAGGGGCTGGAGACGTGCTGGAGGGCTTGCGGGCTGATCACCGGGGTAGAGGCAGGCGAGTGGTGCTCCACGGGTCACTGCTGGCGCTCCTTTTCTGTGTGAGTGCTATCTCGCCAGCCTCGGCCTTTCGGACAGCAGGGAGGGCTTGCCGCCCCACTCCCCCACTCCCACTTCTCCCTTCTGCCCTGCGCGGGGGGCGTTGTCCAGCGCCAGGCCCGTCCTGTGGGTTACTCCCGTGCCACTTGCTGAAGGCCAGGGCCTCTTCCAACCCTTGAATGCTGACTTGGAGCGTTTGCGTTTTGAACTACCCTTGAGAAAGCCCAAAGCCGGGGCCTGGGGCGAGCTGCAGTTTGCAGAGGCAAAGATTGGCCGTGCTTCACCCGGGAAGGCTGTGGGCAGCCTGGCTCTGCTCCTCACTCGGCTCAGCTGGCTGCTAACCACTGGCCTCAAAACTGTTTCCTTGTGGGATTTGGCTGTTCGTTAAGAGACAAAACTTGAACTTCAGTGAGACAAGGTGTGACGTATGAGGAAACCTGCCAGGAAACTAGGCTCTGAGGAGGCCGGGAGCACGTGCCACACGCGAGCACTGGTGCCGCCTTCCGCCTTGTTCATGAGCATTGGGGTCTCCAGGCATCCCCCGTGGGCCCTGCTCGCTGGGGGTCTCCCTGCCAGGCTCCTGCAGACCCTCCTCCAGGTGCAGGCCGGAGATTCTTCAGTCTGTTACTAGTGATCTTTGAGATCATAAAATAGAACCTGGAGTGTCTCCCAGGGTTAAGGAAAGTGCATGGGAAAGAAGGAGATTTGGCCTCAAGAAGAGGAGAGGAATTGTAGTGCTCTGAGCAGTAGGTCACAGGGGTGTTTCTAATAGGCAGACTTCTCAGTTCCCTGCCGAGAGGCCACAGGAAGGAAGTGGGGCGGGCCAGGAGCAGGAAGGCAGAAGCAGCCGTGCGCCGTGGAGAGAGTGGTCTGAGAAGGGCGCCTGGCGTGCTGGCTCCCTCCTGGCAGCTCCAGAGGCTCCTCTCCGGGGCTGCTTTGGGCGTGAGGCACAGCGGGCCAGTCCCCACACGTCGGCGGGCGCACCTGCTCTCCACTGCCCCAGGGCAGGCAAGGCGCCCTCCAGGCCCACAGCTGGGCAGAACCAGAGGGACGGTGACCTCCGAGTTGGGTTTCTTTCTGTCGTTCCCTAGCAGCTCTAGCTTGGTGACCCGTCCAGATGGTGTGCAAAGCTCAAAACCCAATCAGCGGGTTTTATTTATTTACATTTGGTCTTTGTTCTTTTAAGCCTTTTGCACTGCTGGGGCTGTGGAGAGGATCTGGTGTTTGAGACTAGTGGCCTCTTGTTTGGGGTCACCTCTTAGGGACCTCAAGAATGACCGTGGGTTTGCGAAAGGCCCGGGCAGCGTCCGCAGACGTGCTTCGTCGGTGCTTGTCGCTTGCTGACACAGGCAGGCAGATGCCTCGGCTTTCGAAGGGTGGTGGACATGGCTGGTGGGTAGATTTCAAATACGCAGGTAGTGCCAGCTGCTCTGTGTTAGGTCTTCTTTCAACCGAGTTAAGGCAGGTTTAGCGCCTGCGGAAGCCAGCCTCATGGAGAGTAGGGTCCAGCTACGGGCTGCGCTGCCTCACGCTCACCTTTCTTGAATAGATGAAAAGGAAAGCAGGCCATGCGGTTCTGGGGGAGCGATACGATCCTTTCTGGCCTTTGTCCTCCGTCCGTTTCCCCCCTGACAGTGGAATTTGCTCTGGTCGTTTTGCAGACACTGTGAAAGGTGGGGAGTGACTGGCTGCCAGCCCCCGTGCAGCCTCTTCCCTGAGTGTCTTTGAGCTGAGGGCGTGGTGGGCTCGAGTGTGAGCGCTGGACCTCGGCTGAGCGCGTGGCGGGCTCGAGTGTGAGCGCTGGACCTCGGCTGAGCGCGTGGCGGGCTCGAGTGTGAGCGCTGGACCTCGGCTGAGCGCGTGGCGGGCTCGAGTGTGAGCGCTGGACCTCGGCAACCTGCGCCTGTTCTCTTCCCCCTGCAGAGGATTACCCCAACGGGACCTGGCTGGGCGACGAGAACAACCCTGAGATGCGTGTGCGCTGTGCCATCATCCCGTCTGACATGCTGCACATCAGCACCAACTGCCGCACAGCGGAGAAGATGGCGCTGACACTGCTGGACTACCTCTTCCACCGCGAGGTGCAGGCCGTCTCCAACCTCTCGGGGCAGGGCAAGCACGGCAAGAAGCAGCTTGACCCGCTCACCATCTACGGCATCCGTTGTAAGTGCCCGGGCTGCCTGCCCTCTGCTTGCCTTCCCTGACATTTTGGAGAGGTGTGCTGGAGGGTGGGCCCTGCTGAGGTCGTGCTGGTCAGCGAGAGGCGTGCTGGAGCCGGGCCTGGCCGGGCGCCGGGCTCTGCCGGGGCAAGCGGTGCTTAGGAAATGGTGCCCGTGGCTCGGGTGCTTCCCCAGGGCCTCAGCCTCCTGGCTTCATGTGTCCTTGGAGGCTGGCGAGGGCGAGAGGGGCCTGGGACCCTTCCCTGCCCTCCCGCCGAGCCTGAGCCCCATGGAGGCATGAACGGGGTGCCGCCTGTCCAGGTATTGGGGGCTGGCCTTGCTGGCCGGAGCTAAACCTCATGCAGGTGGCTTTTACGCCCCCCGCGGCCTGTGTGTTCTCCTCCTCATGCAGAGCGGTACTTGCGCAGGCAGTCGTGTTGCCCTGCTTCGACCATTTGAAAGGCTGCGGGCGTGCGCGACCCCTTGTCAGCTCTCTGGCCTGACCGCCGCTCGCTGGTGGTTCGTTCGTGCTGCTTGGTCTGCCCAGTCCCAAGAGCCTGTGGGGTGGCTTAGAGTAAAGGTGTAGACGCGGGTCAGCGGGCCCAGAGACGTGAGGCCCTCAGTCTCACTCGGCTCAGAGGGAGTCCGTCATCTCCCGTAGAGAAGCATCCTGTTCTGTCCGGAAGGAGAGCCTCCTTTCTAGCATTACGTGCTCTGGCAATGAGCCGTGAACCTTTCTGTTAGGAATGGTGGGAAATAGAAAAGCTGATTTAATTTATTATTATAAAAGCAGTAGAAAGATTTTTTTGCAGGCTACTGACCCTGACATTTGGTTAAACCAAGGGTCGTGCTAAATGCAGCTTTTTCTGACAGTTGCTAAGAAGTGGAGCCCAGGCTGGAGCGGGAGCAGGATGGCGCCCCCTCTTGGCCCCAGGCGCTCCGCCACTCAGCTCTGACGCCTGGGGCTCCGTCAGGCTTGGAGACTCGGTCCAGCTGACCTGCTGGCAAACCGTGCTGTGCACTGGGTGGTGGCAGCTCACAGGTGGGGAGTGGAGCCAAGCAGCTCAGTAGAGAACAGAGGCTGCGTAGGCCCCTTTAGGGTAGGGGGCCGGCAGGCTTTCTCCTCAAGGGCCAGATAGGAAATGCTTCAGGCATTCAGGGTCTCTCACAACCACCCGACTCTGAAGGCAGCCACAGGCAGCATGTGGATGGAGGGCGAGGCTGTGTTCCAAGAAAACGTTATTTCCCAAAGCAGGCAGCTCTGCCTTAGGGCAGGATGCGGCGGCAGGACCGTGGGATGTGCTTCCAGCCGGAGCATCTGTGGCCTTGCTTGGGAGCAAAATGCAGTGAGGCCTCAGGGTGGAGGGCCGTGGGGACGTGGCGACGAGCGAGCACAGAGTGTGCAGCCAGTCGGATGCAGCCAGAGAGGACGTGGTGGCAGAGGCCCGCTGCGCTGCGCTCAGTCGTTTGAAGGGAGCGCCTTAACCGAGAGGGCCCGGGGGCTTCCCGGAGAAGACGCAGCTTTCGAGTGGGCCTTGGCGTGCAGTGATTGTGGGGTGTCCTGGCCGTGGGGCCCGGTGTCCCCAGGTGAACGGTCACTTGCTCCTAGAGGGAGGTGACAGGGAGTATCAGGACCTGAGGCTGGCAGGAGGCTGGCCCTGATTTGGTGAGGGGCCTCGGAGTGTCCTTGGTGCAGGTTTTCACCAGGGGCCTGGAGAGTGCTTGCAGAGGTGACTGGGGAAGCATGGCAGGAGGCGCGTGGGAGAGGGGCAGGTGGTGTGCTTGGCACAGGGCATGGGCGGGGTGGGCCAAGCCCGGCCTCACGCGGGTTAAGAAGTCGACCAGCCTGCCGCGCTGTACTTTCCTCATCCGGGAAAGATGACCACATGCATCCCTTTCACAGGGGCCAGGAGGCCCGAGTGTCTCATCTGTTGTCTTCAGCCTCCTGTCCTATCCCTGACCCCAGGGGTATGTGCCATGCTCCAAGCACCATGTGTACCTGGCACCAGCTGGGCCTGAGCCTGCGAGCGCCCATGCGCAGCCTGCGGCAGGCAGGGCCTGCTTCCTGGGGTCTCAGGCTGAGTGGGGCAGCCGTCCCCGCAGGCCCGTTCCCCTGGTCAGCTGGGCACGTGACAAGGAGCTGGCTTCAGTCTCCCAGCAGAGTGCAGGCACTCCCTGGCGCAGCTGGGTGCTGCAGGGCTGCTGTGGTGACCAGTGTGTCTCTGACACGAGTTCTGCGGGGTGAAAATGGTGTGCCTGTGCGTGTGGGAGCCGGGCTGCATTCAGGAGCAGGTGACTCCGTTAGGCGGCTCGAGGATGAGTGCGCAGTTTGGAGAGAGGACAGGTGGTGTGGAGAGCTTGGGCCAGTGTGCAGAGGGGGAGCCTTGGGGAAATAAAGGGCAGCCGGAGGCACCTCCTCAGCCAGACACTGGAAAGCTGTGTCTTCAAGAATGTCACCCGGTGGAGTTTGCAAGAAAGCTGCCGTTGGCACTTTCCTTTTTGCAAACCTAGAGGAGGTGGAGCCCATGTTTTTTCCTCAGAAATTAATGGATTGCCACTTTTTGGAGAAAAGTGGTTAACGTGACTCTGAGACGGGGAGAATATGGGTCTGTGCGTGCATGGGGCGTTAGCTGAGCTGTGTGGGCCCCCGCGGCATGAAGAGAACAGGGTGGCTGGCTCTGCCCTGTCCCCAGGGTTAGTGACTAGAGCAGTCGCTGTCAAGTCAGGACTCTTCAAGGAATAAATTGCTGGCACTCAGACCGCTGCTTCTCTTTCCCTTGAACTTGAGCTCCCATTAGCAGCAATGCTGTTTTTCATTCCTCTGTGGATGATGAACTTTGTGCCACCCACCAGGGGGTCAAGGTCACAGGTTTGGTTCGTTTTATTTAGTCTGTTCCTTTTTCCCACAGTGCCTCTCAGCCGTCACCAGGGGCTCTTTACTTGAGAGTTGGGAATCTGGTGTGAGGATGAAGCATCAGGGCTGGTAGTGGGAGCTCTGGAAAGTGGACCAGCCATGAGCAGTGATGAGACTATCTTCAGAAGTTGGTGGGGTTGCCAGACAGCTTGCCAGGAGCGTGGAAGGGAACAGACACCCAGGGGCTGCCATCCCCGCGCCTGGAGTGTGGGCGTGCCCACATGGCTCCTCCCTGGCCGCTGCTGGACGTGGCCATGGGAACGTGCCTTCAAAGTGAGATTAATGCTTCAGCTCCTTAGGGATCACTCCTGCCCCAGCAGCCAGAGAGAGCAGGCAGCCTCTGTCCTCCTTTTTTATGTACTAGAAACTGCCATAGACTGAAAGTTCCTCTGCTTCTCCTACCAGAAGGAGCCAGTCTCACTAAGGAAACAGAGCAAGCGTGCGCGTGTGAGACCCGGGTGCCCCTGAGCTTGTTGTGCGTGAGGCTCTCCAGGAGGCTTGGAGGGACTGTGCAGCAAGCAGGGATGGGATTTACTAACCGCCTCCTCTCACGGGGCAGCCCTGGCCAGCCTGCGGGTAAGGACAGGTCTTCCGATTGGCCTTCGCACTTGGACACGTAACTTCTCTCTCTGGCTTTTGCCTCAAAACTGAAGTGACGGTAGTGACATTTTTATTTCATGAGTAATTTTTAGGTGTGTGTCAAATAACGTAAGACATAAAATCCTTCAACAAGTGTAAAATACTAGTTAAATTCAAGGTAATCTTATCACATCATCACAAGATTTTTCACTCCATTTATTAAGCTGAAGTTGCTCCGTACTGTCAGAAAAGATGAAGAAAGCTTTTTGAAAAGTGAAAGTGACAATTTTGGGCAGTGCACAGAGGTCCGGAGGAGTCCAGCTCCTTTCTGAGCGTCAAAGAATGCTTGGTGTGGTTGCCCGGAAGATGGCGTTTACTCGTAGCTGATGCCCGACAGTGAGGTTTCCGAGGGCAGAATGTCAATATATTTGTGCACCATTCCTATTCTGTCAAGCCCTTCATTTCCAAACCTACGAGCTCTGTCAGAAGCAGAGAAATTTTTGTTGCTCATCCATTAGTTAGTTTTTCTTGGCAGCTACCAGGATGGCATTTGTCATCCAGATGGAATCTTGAGTCACTGTTGGAAGGAATTATGTAACAGTGATGTCTTGAGAATTTCAAAATGTATCATGTCTAACTATATGAATATATATTTTTCTTCAATGGATATAAACTAGGTTTTCAACTGGCAACTTGATTTTTACAAAGTTGAATTTAAATTTAAGTGTGTTTGCTTATTTCTTACGTGTGTAATCTGTGTGGTCTTATATATATTCTTTTGTTACTAACGAGCTTTTAAAGCTGTGTCTGCTTTCATAATCCCTAGAGGATTTGGAAGGTTCTTTCCTCTGTGAATGATAAACTTCATGCTGCCCCCAAAGGGTCAAGATCATGAGTTCTGTTCATTTTATTTAGTCTGGAATGAGAATGGGAGGGTGGATTTTAGAATGTGTTCCAAATGTATTTTTAGAATATATTCATTGAAGTGTAATAAGACACTATGATATTATATGGGATTACTGTTTCTTGTGTTGGGCTCTACTATGACTACAGTCAGCCCAATTTGGACTGCACCCCCAGTCAGTGGTTGGGCTCTACTACGACTACAGTCAGCGATGGGGCTCCTTTGTGACTACAGTCAGTGGTTGGGCTCTGCTATGACTACAGTCAGTGGTTGGGCTCCTCTGACTAGTCAGCGGCTGGGCTCCGCTGTCACTACAGTCAGTGGTGGAACTCTCTGTCACTGCTGCAGCGGTTGGGCTTCTCTGTGACTAGAGCCAGCGGGTGGGTCCTACTGTAGGTAACTACAGGTGGTAGCTAGCCTGGACTTCTCGAGGTCACCCCCAGGACCTAGGGCAGTGCCTTGGCACGTCAGTCACGCACTCAGTGGTTGGTGGGTTAATGACTGTAATTATTGTAGAGATGACTTGAAAATCAGAAAGCAAGTGTTGTTGCTTCATTTATGGATTTCATTTCATATATGAGGGTGAAAAAGTGCTTCTGAAACTACGTCAGGTTATTGTTCTTTCTCATCTTATAAATTCTAAGATCTACCCCTCCTCACCCCAATTTGTTTTTATCTAGATTTTGGAAATTTTGGGTTGTCATTATAGTCAGAATCAAGGCTGTCTCAGGCATCTGCTCAGAAGAATGCGAGAAGTGTCTTTCCAAAGCAAAGGAAACATTTAATATTTAATATAGTACCAAAAGAGAACATTTCCTTTGCTTTGATTATTTCTGATATTTTGGTTTCAGTAGATAAAGATTTCAGCAGCTGGGGCAGTAATTTAGCTCTCAGTAGATAATCCAAACTCAGTGCTCTCAGTAGTCAAAAAGGAAGTTTTCAGCTTAATCTTTTTTATTAAAATTTTGAATTTCATCCATTATTTTCCTGTTAGTGAAGTTTCATGAGAGGAGAGAGAAGCTAGAGAGGTGACCCTGTTTGAAGACCAAGGCTTGTGAGTCCACAGCCATGACTCTTACTTTTTTTTTTTTCCATTCCGTAGGAAGGAGAGGTGAGACGGTCAGATTGAAAGTGCGCTGGCTGGCAGTGAAGCAGTGTTCTGCTGCCTGTGACTCAGGAGTGGCCCCTACCCCCTCATCTCCCCCTATTGAATGAGGGTGTCCTGGGTGTCCCTTAGTGATGAACTGAGATCTCTCTGCAAACGTGAGCCACACATGTGGGTGCCAGCGAGTTACCCTGCTGTGTGTGCCATCAACTGTTGAATGACTGCAGGTGCCTTTCTTTGGCCCGACAACCAGATGGAGGTCATGCATTCAACTGCACGTGCCCGGAAGGGGCAGTGCAGCATCTCTGCTCCTAAGGGGCTTTTCATTTCACTGAGGAGGCAGGCCAGAAATAGATGGAAGGGTATGTGAGCTTGCATCAGATTAAGAACATCTGAAGGTCACTTGTAATAGTCGTTTCTTCAACAAATGTTGAAGCATCTACAATGTGCCAGGGTACTCTGGGTTCTTGGGGTATGAGTGAACAAAACAAAGACCCCAGTGTTTGTGAAGGAAACAGAGTGTAAAACACAATAAACATAGCAATTCTCTAAAGCTTTACAAGGTGATAAGTGCTCTGAGAAAACAGATGGAGCTGGGTAAGTGGGCCCAAGACTCCTTGGATGGGGCGAGAGGACATTGGGCTCAGGGTGGCTCGGGGTAGGCTCACTGAGGTAATGCTGAGCAGAGACCTGGAGGCAGTGAGGGAGTTAGCTGAGTAGGTATGTGGGGGAAGGATATTCCAGGCAGAAGAATAGCCAGTGCAAAGGTCCTAAGGCAGGACCATGCCTGGGATGCTCGGAGCACATTGAGGAGATGAGTGGCTGAGGACAGAACAGTACGAGGTGAGGAGAGAGGGAGCTGGAGCCAGGTCACTGTGGGCCTGAGGGCCATTCTGAGACCTTGGGGAAGGCAGTGCGCTGAGCAGCCTTGCAGGAGCTTGAGCAAGAGAGAAACATGGGCTGCCTTCCACTTTACCTGCCTTGTTCCTGAGGCCACGTCGAGATGACACAGGGTGGTGCGCAGGTCACGGTCAGGAGGCGAGTGCTATCTCCAAGGAGACCAGATGTGGGCGGTGGCCTGATTCAGGGTATGTTGTGAAGTTGGAGCCGACAGAACCTCAAGATGGGCTTGCTGTGTGGGCCCTCAAAGATGACTTGGAGGGTTTTGGTCAAGAGGGGGGAGGTGACAGAGTAAGTGGGGAAGGCGTGGGTGGAGGCGGTGGCTTCGTGGGGGAGCAGGAGCGTGGGCTTGGAGGCACAGCATACCCAGGCCGAGGGGTCTGGTGGGCACTCTGATATGGCAAGTAGGCGCGGAGTGGAAGAAAGGGCTGGAGACGGATGTGATTTGGCAGGTGTCAGCTGTGGGTCTGGGCCTGGATGAGCCCCAGAGAACCGATGTAGATAGCAGAGGCCACAGGCCCAGGGCTGCAACGCAGAGCGCAGATTCATTTGTTGGTTCACTCAGCAGATACTTACAAAAATGTTTTGTTCAAGATACTGGACCAGGTGTTGTAGAGACTCAGAAACAAATCCTTTCCTAGTTTCACCGGCAGGGCAGATGAGTTACAGACGCAAGTAATACAGAGGAAAAGTGGCAAACACCGAGGAGCCCTGAGAAGGGTGGTTGCCTCCCGTGGAGCGCGCTGAGGAGGCTCTGGTCCGGCGGCCCTGCAGCGGGGCAGAGAGCTGTGCTAGGTCGGAAGACAGGCATGAGCTGGAGGCTTGGAGAACCAGCTGCAGTTCCCTCTCTTGACCCTGAGGACCTTGGATGCTGCCTGTGAATCTAGGGGAGAGAGAAGTTGGAGCTGGAAGAGTCTGGGAAACTTCTGAGGACCTTAGTGTTTAACTTAGGGCCTTACTGCTGTCTGGGGTGGCTAGAGGAAGTTAAAAGCTATTTAAAGATTAAATAAATGCAGAGAATTTTAAATTATATTTTAGTGAATATTTGTATCTGATCTTGGAAGACGGTTTAAGTTCTAGCTGACTGTGTCACACAGTTTGATTTTCTGGATTATTTTCAAGGAGGAATGGATGAAAACTTCATGTGCCTCCTAAGCCAGCGTGTCTGTAGACAAGGCTCTCTGTCACTGTCACATTTGTGCGTTGAAGCTGCTCCCAAACAACTGGGGACTCAGGAGAAGGCGTTTCTCTCACTGTTTGTTTGGGATGTGTTCTTTCAGGTCACCTTTTCTATAAATTTGGAATCACAGAATCTGACTGGTATCGAATCAAGCAGAGCATCGACTCCAAATGTCGGACAGCCTGGCGACGGAAACAGCGAGGACAGAGCCTGGCGGTCAAGAGCTTCTCCCGGAGAACCCCGTCCTCCTCGTCGTACAGCGGTTCAGGTATCCCCTCGGAAGCGAAGCTCTCTGGGCACAGGCCTCGGGGTCCGTGGGCAGTCCGCACCGTCAGGCGAGTGGTCCTGAGGGAGGCCCGCGTAACGGCCTCATCCAGGGCACGGTCAGTGCCCTTCCTGCCTGCTGCCTGGGTGGGGACCTCGGCCACACCATGCCTGGCTCTTTAGGGAGGCTGAGGGGCGGACAGCCGGCTGGGCCTCCCCAGACGCTTTGCAGGAAGGAGGGGCTCAGGGCAGGGCCCTTGCGCCTGGGTCGCCTCAGGTTCCTGAGCCCCCAACTGCCCTCCTTCCTGGCGCAGGTGTCCCCACTGAGTGTCTTCTGGTGGCCGCGATGGCTGCTGCTGCTGTTTTTCCCTTTGCATGGCGGCACCCGATGAAGGGGTAGAGGTGAATATTAACTTGTGCTCTTTATTCTTTTTGAGTCTGGGGTCTCAGTTGAACTTTTCCACAAGGTAATGGGAAAAAGTCCTCTTAGACTTCCTGTTTAGCCAGGTGCCTCTCAGATATTGTCAGAGGGGTTGCTTTTCCCACTAGCAATGCCAGCATGACTTCAGCACTGCTCTTCACCTTTGGCATCTCAAGATATTCCAACAAATGATAACTTGCTTTTATTTTTCAAGGAGGTACTGGGCATTGAACCCAGGACCTTGTACTTGGGAAGCAGGGGCTCAACCACTGAGCAGCATATGCTCCCATGACTTGCTTTTCAATAGTGATGTAAAATAACGTCATTGAGAGTTAAAGTGAACTTTCCTTCCTAGGCAACAGGCAAGTGGCATACTTGGGTGGATTTCCTGGGTTCTGCCTTTTGAGTCCTTGTCCTGCTGCTCGAGGTCCCAGACTCTGGCTTTTACTGTTTGTCTCTCTAGAAATGCCCCATGTGAGACTCATGGCTGATGACAGGGTGGTGGGGCTGCGGGTACATTGACATGCCAGTCGTTGTAAAAATAATGCACTTTCTTCGGCAAAATGTGCCCCTTCTCTTTGTGATACAGCCCCTTTAAGAAATATATGATTCAGTATAGGTTAGAATATTAATAAATCAAAAAATATTAGGGTAGGAAGGGTTCATTGTAAACCCTTAGCCTCTTTTAGAAGTGGGTAGTTGTAGGACTTTTGTATATTGCTTATTAAAAGAGGATTTTGAGCACCATCTCAAGGAAACAGCATATTTATTTCCCTGTGTGACTGACTTCTTTCTGGTTGTATGCTGACATATCCACCATATATTTGATGGTGGCAGAAAAATATGCTTCCGTAATGGAAAAATTAAATTTTTTTGGTTGTATGATTTCCAAACACCTTAAATTAAAAAAATATAAACTAATATTTTAATTATTATCATGACTTATTTTTAGTTATGACAAACTAATTCTTTATCTCTACCAATCTGTTTTTACATATAATAGAATATTTTTATCTCTCCTCTTTTTTTTTTTTTTTTT
>JAQZBX010016568.1:0-36363 GCA_029593785.1 Cabassous unicinctus | reverse complement strand
TTTTTAGTGAAATACATTCATTGCAATTGATGAGCACATTTTGGAGCATTGCCACTAATCATGGATTAAAGTTTACATTGCAATTTACACTCTCTCCCACCCAATCTGTAGGTTATGGCAAGATATATAATGGCCTGTATCTGTCATTGTAATGTCATTCAGGATGATTCCCAAGTCCTGAAAATGTCCCTGTATTATATCTGTTTTTCCCTCTCTGCCCTCAGAACCTCCAGTGGCCACTGCCTCCACATCCATGAGAAAAGTTCTTCCATTGCTAGAATCACAAGAAGTCTATAGTAGAACACCAGTAAGTCCACTCTAGTCCATAGTTCATTCCCCAATCCTGAGGATTCTGGGATGGTGATGTCCACTCTGCCTCTAATTGAGGAGGGGCTGTAATCCATTAGGGCCAATGGATGGAACCCTCTTGTTTGCAGTTGTAGACTCTCTCGGTTCCTTGGAATGGTAGTTGTCCATCATCACCTCCTCATTAGTTGTCCTGTGTGAGGCCAATGAACTGGAGAGTAGGTGCTGCAACTCTGTTGAGATTCAGGGCCCAGCTGGCACATGCACAGCCCAAAGACTTAAGTCTCTTGGGCATACACCTACCAACTCTATATGCCCACACTTTAAATGAAAGCCAACAGTAAGGTCAAGGGGACCGGAATTTTGGCATGAAATAACAACTATAAGGACCACACCTCAAATCCCAGGAAGAAGCCAGCTGCCAGGCAAACGTAGTTAGGAGAAAATGGACTTTAATAACCACCTTCTTGATACTCATGAAAGAGGAGGAAAAAGAAGAAATAAAGATGTAAAGATATATATTTAAGGGTGTTTTTTCCACACTGTTTCGGAAGCCAAGAACTGGAAACAACTGTATGCCTGTCAAAAGAGAAATGGTTGAAAAGATTATGATATTCCTGTGGAATATTATATAGCTATTCAAAAGTGGGATCAATCTATGTGTATGCCTTAGAAATGTGATCATATTAAGTGAATAAATTAGATATAGCATAACCACATTTTAATAAACAAAACAGAACCCTAAACCCCTTCATATGTGTATAAGGTTGGCATAAGAAAGGAAAAAATTACAGAAATATTTACACTAACTGTTACCATTCAGTCTCTCAGCATATTTAGGATTGAAGGGAGTGTATATGGGGGAGGGGAGTGGGGAACCGGGGGACTATTGAATTCTTCCCTAAAAAAGGGTGAGGCTTACAATTAGGAGGAAAGTATGTTCCCTCCCGAACATAAAAGTGCTTCTGAACTATGCGCCTCTGCTTGTCTTACCATCATGCTGTCCTTGATGCCATCTTAATGAAGGGAGAGAACTGATAATCACCTTTATCTCCGAGTCATTCTTTTCTTTTTCCTTAAACCCTTTCAAGGCCAATACCACTTAGAAAGCAAACTCATCTCTGTAACCAATTTCCCTGAATGCTATTTATCTATTCCTGGAAAAGCATATATTACATCCAGCATGGCAAGTGAAAGGTGACCCGAGTAATCTGCTGGCTGGGTTCATTTATCTTAGCAAATCCTGCTCGCAATGCATGATCCAAGAATCTTCTTGCATAGGAGATGAGAACTGAAAAACATCTCCGTCCTTCTCTGTGAGATATGTGTCTCAGTTTGCAGATGATGGAGTAGAAAGAGCATACACTTGGATCTAGGTTTGAGTCTTGCTTTGCCTTCCACTGGTTGTGTGGCCTGGAGCAGAGAGCTGAACTTGTCTGAGGTTCAGTTTGCACAGCCGTAAAATGGAGCTAGTCATCCCTGTTTGAGACAAACGATTTTGGAGAGGCTGGAATCACAAAACAGTGATAGTGCTTTTGTAAACCAGAAGGCAGTGTTCAAACATAAAGGAAATAAAATTTTTATCACACAAAAGCTGAAAGTGGGAACAAGTAAGACACAGCTGGTAAAGTGCTTAGCTCAATGCCTGGCACATGGTAAAGACTAAACACTTGATGAATGGGAGGTGTTGTTACAGTTAATGGTGAACACAGCATCCATTTCAATGATACTTAGAAAATGCACCTATTTGCAGAAATGATGAAAGAATACAAGCCACAGACCAGCTTATGTGGATGCTGGGTGGTTTTCACCTCACACAAGTTGTAGGGGCTTTATGCCCGTTTGATTTTAAGTTGACAGCCATTTTTGCTCTTTGGCTATTTATCTCTGCAATTTCAACTCAAAGGCTGAATTCACTGAAATCTGTTTTTTTAAATTACAGAAAATAAGGCAGTTTGAGAAATTTTATTGGCTGGCCATATCATTTTAAAGCTTATAAGCACCTTTAAATCCCAGTGGATCAATAACTGTTATCTGTTATCTTGTTAACTGTTATCTTGAAAGAAACACCATTGTTCAGAGGGGAGTCATTTAATTTTGGAGGAACAGAGTGGATTTAAGTCTCTTGAAATATCAGTGATGCTCCAAAGAAACCTGGGTTTTTTTCTTTTTCCAGCTCACGAATCATCCAGCCTATAACTGTCCCCTCAACTGCCTTGCTAACAACCTGCCAAACTCAGGAGTCTGCATTACTCTCAAATCCTGGGTATCTCTGAGTTGCTAATCTTACACTGAAGTACTCCATTATAAAAGTGTCAAGCGAGCTTACTCCACCACATGAATCATGATAAAAAGGAAAAAGGATAAAAACTGCTAATAACTACTAAGTATGTCTTCCAAGCCTGTCACTGTTCTACGGAGGGTCTGACAAACCGTTCTGCACCATGGGAGCAGGGCAGACTCCAGCCACTCGTTCCCATCGCGGGGGTGGGAGATGGGGAGGTACGACCACCTCGCATAACTCGCACACAGAAGATAAGCTCCATCATCCCGCACACCACAGGCCATGACTGGCCTTGGGTCGCTTTTAGTCTTAGTATCTGTTATACCTTGGGCACCTTGCTATTCAAGGAAACTGAGTTAATTAAAACATCAATAAAACGACAACAATTCAAAAGAGAATGCTGTCACCATTTCCATTTTTCATAACATAAACAGCATCACTTATCCAACTGCCTACCTGGACATGGACATTTCGATGTTAATAGCATTTCAAATGTGTCCAAAATCAAAATCTAGATTTACCCCCAAATTTGCTCTTCCAAAAATCTTCTCATCTCCCCAGTTGCTACAGCCAAAAACCTTAGTGTTATCCTTGCCTCCTATCTTTCACTCATATCCACATCACCTGTAGCAAATCCTGTGTCATCTCGATCTTTAAAGTACATCTAGAAGGTGGTCACTGCCCAGTCCCTCTGCCACTCCCACTGTGGTCTGAGCCATCACTCTCCTCTGTGTCACTATAATATACTGTAACAAGGCTCCCTGCCTCTACTCTTGGCCACCTAAAGTCTATTTTATTGACACAGCAGCCAAAGTAATTCTTTGAAGATCAAAATCAGATCATGTCATTCCCTACTCAGAACCCTCCAGTGGCTTCCATCTTACTCACAGTAAAAGCCCAAATCCCTACCATGACCCATGACCAGCCCTCCCACACCTGTCCAGCCTTGCTCCTAACCCTCTCCTCCTGGTTCACTGGGCTCTAGCCACACTGCCTCCCTGAGCCAAGCACAATGGCCTCAGGGCCTTTGTAGCCTGTAGGATTCTTCTCCCAGCAAAGTGCCCTGCTCAGCCCCTCACTTCATATCGTTCCACCTGTCACCTTATCAGAGAGGTCATCCCTGACCACTGAAAGAAAATAGCTCCTAATCCCATCACTTTCTCTACCCTTCTGATTTCTCTTTTACCCTAAATCTCTTAACACTGTCTGAAAAATTAATATATTTATTTGTTAATATTATGTCCTGTACCCTCCTCCTCCAGGAGAGAAGGGAATTTTATCTATCTTATTCATTGTTGCTTCCCCAGGGCCGAGACCACACAGTAAGTACACATAAAAGATGCTCAATAAATATTTGCTAAATGAATTGCAGAGCCAGGTTTCAATAGGTGACAAGTAAGCTTGAAATCTCTTTAAGGCAGGGATTTTTTTTTTTTTTTTCTTGAGTTACCAGCGATTGAATCCAGTACCTTGAATGTGGGAAGCCGACGCTCAACCACTGAGCCACATCGGCTTCCCTGAGTTGGTTTTTTCATTTGTTTTGCTTGCTGTTGTTTTGTTTAGGAGGCACCTGGAACCGAACCTGGGACCTCCCATGTGGGAGCAGGTACTCAACTGCTTGAGCCAATCCACTCCCTGCTCATTGGTTTTTGCTCATTGTCTGCTCGTTGTCTTGCTCATTGGTTTTTACTCGTTGTCAGCTCGTTTTTTTCTTGTTGTCTGCTTGTTGTTTTTGCTTGTTGTCTGCTCATTATTGTCTTCTTTAGGATGCACCAGGAACCAAACCCAGGACTTCCCATGTGGGAGGCAGGTGCTCAACTGCTTGAGCCACATCTACTCCCCCCATGGACTGTCTTCTGATCATTATTGTATAATAAGCCACAGTAGGGGGCAGCTGCATTTCAACTGGGCTGCATATTAGGGAGGAGGGAGCAAAAGGGGCTCTACTACACACACAGTTAACTTAGATTAAGTTTTTGATTTGATTAGTCTTGGGCACAGCAGTGAGGTAGCCATGAAAGGCAGGAGCACAAGAGCATAGGCAGCAGCTCTCCCAACAGCTTCCCTTGGTGCCCAGAGTCCTAAACAAGGATGCATGGCTGGCAGTGCCTTTTGGGTCAGCAAAATTCAATTCTTGTTACATGGCAGCCCTTTCTTGCTCAAGCTTACATCACCACTTGAGAAGACCATTGAGTTTTCCTGGTTTGCAGGCCAAACTATGCATTACCAAGGCCACATTATCATTGAGGAAGTTGGGGTCCTGAACAGGACCACAACCACCAGCTCTACTGGACCCCAGGAAGCCATTTCCCACAGTTCACCCCCTCCTCCTCATTCCACACTCTTCTCTAGTGTTTTGGGCACTGCATTGACTAGCAAGCCATAACAAATCCATTTGCAGCTGGACTCTACGCAGGGTGCATTGAAACAACAGGGGACACCCCCTACCCTGTGCCAGCCTTTGGGAAGTCAGGCAGACCTTTCCAAGGAGGTGCTATATACTGTGTCCTGTGGAGCCAGGGAGGCTGGCTGGGTGATAGAGAACAGGAAGAGCATTCCAGGCAGAGAATTGCCTCCAGGCAAAGTCTTCCAGTCAAGACAGTGTCAATTCTTTAGCTTAGGACCTAGAAAGATAAGTCTCCTAGCTGGCAAGGTATGAAGCCAGGACGAAGGGGACCTGGCCCCTTTGTTTCCCAGTGCAGTGCTCTTTCCCAACAGCCACGGAAAAGAAAAGCATTCTTATCTAGGGTCCAACCTGGAATCCACAGACAGGTCTATGGATGAAATTCAGGTGGGTCTGTAAACTTGAATGGGGAAAACATTGCATTTTTATTTTCATTAACCTCTGTTTTTTGAGATTCCTAGGGCTGCCATAACAAAGTACCACAAACTAGGTGGCTTAAAACAACAGAAATTTATTGTTTGACAGTTCAGGAGGCCGGAAGCCCAAAATCAAGGTGTTGGCAGAGCTGTGTTTCTTCTGAATCCAGTAGGAGAGAACCCTTCCTTGCCTCTAGTAGCTTCTGATGTCTGCTGGCAATCCTTGGCATTCCTTGGCTTGTAGATGCATCATTCCAGTCTTTGCCTCCTGTGTCCCTTCTCTTCTCATGAGAACACCAGTCAGATTGGATTGAGGGCCCACCTAACTCTAGTATGACCTCATCTTGACTAATATCATCTGCAACAACCCTCCTTCCAAATAAGGTCACATTCTGGGGGTTAGGACTTCAGCATATCTTTTGGGGGCCACAATTCAACCCAGAACAACTCCAAACCAAAATTTAGTGTTCCCTTACATTATGCATATTGGCAACAAACCACCTTTGACCTTGTCAGCAAAAGGAATCATTTATTATCATGTCACTTTACAGGTATCTTGAAATGTACACTCATCACTACTTTTGATATTAAGGTCATTTTTAGAACTGTCACTAGATCTTGTTGTTTAGTGTGTTAATAAAGAAGCAGATTCATTACTATATTTCAAATTGTTTATTATTTTGATAGCTGTATTTCAGTATAATTGGTTTCCTTTACAGACTTGTATATTTTATTTTATGCGTCATTAGCATTGCACTGAGAACATGTCCACAGACTTCACCAGCCTGGCATAGGGGGCCATAGCATCAAGAAGGTGAACAGCCTCTGTTTCAGCTGGATGTGAATTGAGCTTAGGATGCTCAAGCACCTCTATTACCATCCACCCAGCCAGCATCCAGGGTACAGCGAAAGATGTTGCCAAATCCAGTGCTCTTGACACTCTTCTTTTTTAGAATCCCCAGTTGTGGAAGTTGACTTTTCAGAAATGGTTGACAGATGTTTTGAAGAGCTTTTTTTTTTTTTTCCCCCTAGGAGGAATCTTTCCTGCATTTTGACAGCAGAAATGTGTGAGTAAATTAGAACAGTTGAGCCACTTACTCTTTTCAGTTTCTTGTACTTTAAACAACTTCTCCGGCAGAAGCTGAGGTTTATGTATGCCTTTTAGTCCTTCAAACTGAATTTTGGCAACAGCATGTCAAGAACAGCACTGAAGCACTGTTTGTTTGTGCCAGCTGCCTTTCATTCCACCAGAAGCTGCACCAGGGAACGTGCCGCCACGGAGAATGGAAACTGGGCAGCGCGGCCCTGACTGGCCGGGTTTGCATGTGGGGGGAGGCCAGCTGGCTCTGAGCGGCCTGCCCTCTGCACCTCCCACCAAGCAGCAGTGAAGAATGGCTGGCTGGTGGGCTGGCCCACTTTCCCTACCCACCAGGGAGCCCTGCTGGGCTTTTGGAAATCACACACGGAGGTGCCTCCTGGGGCACAGGAGCCCTGGCACAATGGAGCCAGAACTGCTGAAGCAGCCAGGGTCTGCAGGTTCCTGTGGAAACCTCTTGTTGGGTGGTCAGTTCCTCCCATGCAAACATTATCCATAGTGTGAATAAAAGTAGTTTACAATCCTGTCCTGCTTTCTCCATTCTGTGGCTTTAGCTTCCAGTAATGAATGAAACTGAAGAGTCCTTATTGCAATAAAAAGCCCAAGTCTACTAGAGTCCCGGTTCCATGCTCCTTTTTCCTTTTTCTTTTTTGTTAAATTAACCTGGTTAATTCATGGCATGTGCTGAATTTCCTCAAAAGAACTTATAAGCCTTATGCATGTTTGTTTTGTAAGTTCACGATGTTTGCTGAACACTTATAGTTTATGTATGTTCATGTATGAATGATATATTTCAATAAATTGTTAAAAAAAGAACTTATAAGCTTATGTTATTAAAATAGGCCAATATTTTGTTGAGCACCTTTACATCCTCAATAGGTTACAAAGTAAAAGCAATAAGGGAAAGAGTTATAGCCTCTGACATTTGATAAACATTTATTTATTTATTTTTTTGATAAACATTTATTAAATAAATACTCTGAAAAATTACTACTTACCAGCACAAGAAGTTTAATTCAACCCAGATTTGTTATTAAAAATAATAATAACAATAATTATACACATAGACACAAAAATGTTATTTGGGGGCCAACATGGAATAAAAGGGACCAGATTTACTCTACCCAAAATAAGCCTCCTAAAAACCAGATAAATATATGAAGCAATGGACATCAGGCAATGAGGTATAATGAGGTGAGCCCCACAACTGCCTCAGCATATTGCCCTGAGAGACTTTCCAGACCATGGAGCTGAGAATCCAGGGAAACCAAGGTGGCTAGAATACACAGGACAGAGTACCGGAGAGAAGCGAGCTACACAGAGAGATAATTTTGGAGATCTGCAGAGGGTCCCTTCAAATATTCAGCAGAGTACTGGTCAGTGCATGCCTGTGAGGAAACTACCTGAGGCTGGGAAAAGAACCACCCAAAAGGAGTCAAGGAAAACAGTGCCTGGTACTCACATAGGGCCAAGAGTTGCACCTCTTTCCACCAGACTGGAAAACTTCATAATTTATAATTTATGGGGAATTTGGTAGTATACTTGAAGAATCTTGCCCCAGTGGGAGCTAATTAGCCCTAGACTGAGCAGTGCTCTGGACCTGCCAAAAAATTATAAATTAAGTTCCCAAAGAATCAGAGTGTTTCAAATAACCGCATCCCAGAATACAGCCGGAAAAATTTATAGGAATATAAAAATATTTGGGATCCAACAAGGTTAAAATCCAATCAAAGAAGCTGAAGTGGATATATTAATACCAGCCAAAGCAGATTTCAGAGCAAAAAATATTATTAGTAACAAAGAAGGTGAGTTCATAATGATAAAGGAGCCCATTCATCCAGAGGATACAGCAGTCCTAAATATTTATGCATCTAATAACAGAGTTCAAAATACATCAAGCAAAAACTGATAGAACAGCAAGGAGAAACAGACATAGCCACAATTATAATGTGAGATTTCAACACCCATCTTTCAATAACCGATAGAACAAGTAGACAGAAAATCAGCGAGAATATAGTAGACTTGCACATACTCTCAACCAACATGACCTAATTGACATTTATAGATCACTCTATCTAGTAACAGCAGAATATAAATTCTTTTCAAGTACATACAAAACATTTACCAAGACAGACCAGATTCTGCGCCAGAAAACAAATCTCCATAAATTTAAACGTATTCAAGTAATACAAAGTATGTTCTCAGACCGCAATGGAATTAAATTAGAAATCAATGACAGAAAGATCTCTCAAAAATTCCCAAATATTTGGAAACTGTGTAACACACTTCTGAATAACAGATGGGTCAGAGAAGAATTCAAAAGGGAAGTTAGAAAGTATTTTGAACTGAATAATAATGAAAGCACAACATATCAGAATTTGTAGGATGCCACTAGAACAGTACTAGGGGGAAATTTATGCATTAAATACCTATATTAGAAAAGAATTGATCTCAAATTGACAATGTCAGCTTCTACCTTAAGAAACTAGATAAGGAAGAGTACATTAATCCAAAGTAAGCAGAAGAAAGGAAATAATAAAGGTCAGTGCAGAAATCAATGAAATAGAAAACAGAAAAACAATAGAAAAAATTCAGTGAAATCAAAGCCTGGTTCTTTGAGATGGTCAATTAAATTGATTAACCTCTAGTTAGTCCGATAAGGAGAAAAAGAAACAAAACCAGAAATAAGAGAGAATCTATAGAGACACTTAGTAAGAGAATAATAAAGGAATATTCTAAATAATTTTATACCTATAAAGTCAACAACTTAGATGAAATGACAAATTCCTTGAAGGACAAAATCTACCCAAGTTTGCTCAAGAAGAAATAGATAACCTGAATAGTCCTATGTCTATTAAAGAAATTGAAGTTGTAGTTAACTTCTCCACAAAGAAAACTCTAGGCCAAGATGGGTCCACTAGTGAATTCTACCAAACATTTAAGAAATAATATCAATTCTACACAAACTCTTCTAAAATTTGAAGAGAATGGAATATTTCCCAACTCATTCTGTGAAGCCAGCATTACCCTGATACCAAAACCAGACAAAGACATTACAGGAAAAGAGTATTCAAGACCAGTATATTTGATGAACAGATTGGGCAGTTGATATTTTCATTGTCATTATGCTTCACTTTTTAATATTAGTAAATAGAAGAATAAAAAGAGTGAAGAGGTGAGCCAAAGTCACAACAACAGGGATACCTAAGCAGAGTTATATCCCTACCCATATTACTGATCTTCAACTGTGTTGGAACAACTTGCTTACTCCACCTGTCTCCACCCCTAGCACAAGATTGTGAGCAACAATGTCTCATTTATCACTGTGTTATTGGTGTCAGGCACAGGCTTGGCACACAGAAGACCGTCAATACATATTTGGAATGAATAAATGGATAGATGGACAAAAGCTGTGACCACATCCAGCCTCTCTCTCTCTCGTTGTAAAAATGTTCCTTATTTCACACCAATGGTTGTCAACCCTGGTTGAATGGGAGAATCACTTTCAGAGGTTTTAAAAAAATACTGAGACCCAGACCCTACCCCAGAGATACAGATTTCAGTGCTCTGGGGCAAGGCCAGGTCTTTGTATTTTTTTAAAAGCTCCCCAGGAGCAGACAGGATTGAGAACTCATAGTACCACAAGCATAAAAGCTGAGGTTAGAGTGCAATGCTCCCAAATGAACTTCTTTCTGGACCCAGAAAGATGAAATTAATGCAGAATTCTGAACTCTGCAAGGGGCTAAACATATAAATTGAGTTTCTGAGCCTCATAGTCAGGTCACAGTTCTGAATCCAGCAACATCTACTACCTGAACCATGCTCTCAGGCTTGGATGGGAAAACCTGGGGCTTGGCAGTGAAGCCCGTGAAACAAATTGCAAACCCCAGAGCAAGCAAACCAAGGGCCTCTGCTCCCTCCTCACAGCAAGAAAATCTTGGGAAAGGGGCCACCCCCAGGGAAGCAGTACACCTTTTAGGTGGGGATCCCCAGCTGCACGTCTAGGGGCAAGTCTTCCCCAAGCTCTGTGGATCTTGGCTTCCTCATCTACAAGGCCAACCTCCAGGTACTGCTGTAGGAACTACAGGAGGTAATGAAGCATCCTGTAAGTAGCCAAACATGCTTGCAAGATTAATTCTGTATTAGTGCACTCTACTGATTGAGTTCCAGCTCAGTGATTAAGAACATGGACTCTAGAGCCAGGCTTTCTGGATTCAAATTTCTGGCTCCACCTCTTGCCAGCGGTGCCATCTTACACAAGGTATTTAACCATTTTGTGCCTCATTTCCTCATCTGTGAAATGGTGATAGAAATGGTACCTACCCTCATAGAGTTTTGGAGAGCTTTGACTGAGTTTATGCATTTAAAGTGCCTAGAACAATGGTTCTCAACTGTGAGCGTGCATCAGAATCCCTTGGAGGGCTTATTAAAACACAAATTGCTTCCCCCCTCCCCACCCCCACCCCCCGAGGTTTTGATTCCCCCTTTGAAAAAAATCTCAGCTAGGGCCTGAGAATTTGCATCTCTAACAAGCTCCCAGTTGATGCTGATGTTACTGGTCTAGAAAGCACACTGCGAGAACCACTGGCTTAGAGCAATGCCTGGCCTAGAGTAAGCCCTAGTAAGTGTAGGCTCTTATTCTCTTTTCCTGGGCTCCACCTTTTTAGTTCCTGAGCATAACACTTTATGTGCCAGTGCTACTCAGTACTGCCTTTGTGTAGAAGCAATTTTGAAATCTTCTATTGCAGTGGTTCTCAGAGTGTAGTCCCATGACCAGCAGCACGAGTAGCACCTGGGAGCTTGTTCAAAATGCAAGTTCTCAGGCCCCACCCCATACCTAATGAATCAGGAACTATGGCGGTGGGGGCAAAAACCCTGTGTTTTAGCAGCCCTCTGGGTGATTCTAATGCACGTCAAGTCTGAGAACTTCAGCTCTACTAGAAAATCACCATCACCACCACAACAACCCTTAGTTAAAATGTACAGGGAAGCAGGATAGCTTAAGGTCCAGAGTGTGGTTTTAGCTTCTTATAAACTGTGTGACTTTAGGTGAGTTATGAAACTCCATTAAGCCTCAGTTTCCTCATCCGTAAAATGGGCATCAGTATAAGACCTACCTCACAGGAACATTTAGAGAATTAACTGGGATGATGCATACAAAGTGCTTGGCACATACCATGTGTTCAAAGAGTGTTAGCTGCCATGCTTGTCATCTTTATAATCATTCTATGTCTTTCCTCAAAATGATTTGAGACAGCTTATAATAAAGTCACAAATATCTAGGTACACGGGATAGCTGCAATAATGATTTTAAAAAAGAAATTAAAACGTCACACACTGTTACTGCAACTGTCCTCTAAATTTAAGCCTGAAGTTCCTTGTGAGCAGCACAAAAAGGGAAATGCAGAAGTTACATGTTGCCATTGCCTGAAAAGAGGAAGGAGACCAGCTCCTTTGGGGAGACAGCATCAGCCCCCTAGGCCCCAACCCCCCACACCAGCTCTAAATTCTAGGAGAAGTTTATCAATTGCAATGAATGTGCCACACTAATGAAAGATGTTGTTTATGTGGGAGGATGTGGGAGGCGTGGGGAGTGGGGCATATGGGAATCCCTATATTTTTTGTGTAACATTTGTGTAATCTAAGTATCTTTAAAAAAATAAAAAAATATATTAAAAAAAAAAATTCTAGGAGAAGCTGATCACTTGGACCTTGGCATAAAGTGCCCATGAAACAGGAAGGACTCTCTCTTCCCCAGCAGTGCTTCATGTACCTGTGTCTTTAATTAATTCTTAAGAGCCAGGGGCAAAATCCTTAGATCCCAGAAGATGAGAGATGTTAAACTCACTTTGGGTGCCGGATATCAGGGAGAGAGCGATTCAGGGAGATTTTATCACTGACGTAGATGTTAAATCCATTTTCTCGGTAAGCCTGATCCACTCTCTCAGCATCAGTCATGGGGTAAGGTCTCCCTTGTTCTCCATTTCCTAGAGGCAAAGAGCAAAATCAGTGTTGCTAATTATCTAGCACATATGGGGATACTGTGTAGGGGTGGGGGAAGATGGATGAAAAATGAGATTAAACCACAAAGACAAAACTTTATACTTGGATATAAAGTGTTCCTCCAGATTTTGCAGGGGGGAATGAAAAGAAGGGGAGGGGACGAGCATTTATGGAGCTGCTGTCGTGCTATGCACTCTGCAGATCCTGTTCTCACGTCATCTCCATAGCAACCCTGTATGGAGGACATCAGAGCTCCCATTCTATGAGTGGATTAACTGAGACTCAGAGAGGTTATAAAACCAGGTCTGTGGGTTCCAAAGTCCATGCTCCCTTCACTTTACCAGGAGTCCCAGATAACCCAGATCAGACCCATGGAGTCTGATCATCTGGACGAGAGGCCATGTCTGCCACATATGAGCTGGTCAATCTTGGGCAAGCTGCACTCCCTCTCTGAGCTCTGGTACTCCCACTGGTACTTCCCTATGGTACCCACAGAGCATTTGGGAGGGGCAAATGGGAGGCTGTGTGTGAAAGCTTTCTGTAAACTCTAAAACACTATATAAATGTAAGGAAATGTTAAGCCAAATTTCCAGTTAATCAAAATTGCCACAAATGATAAAAGACATTTTGATGTTTTTTAAGCCAGCAAACAAATCAGGATATGCCTTGCCTAGGCCAGGATTGTTTGAAAAGTATTAATTTGAATCAGATTTGGGTGGACAATGTGCTAGCTTTCCACTCTCCGCACAGTTCGTGTGAGTAAAGAGTCCCTGACACTCCAGAAAATTATTCTCTGGGTTCCCAGAGTGTGCATGGGGGGTGGGAACGTCCACAGTAACTCCTGCAACACTTTCCGAGAATCTGCTATTACCCAGGGTCTTAAAGAAATGGCAATTAAGTGAGCTGGTTAAAAATTGACTTATTTCCCAGAGCTTGAGGTCTGAGCAACACCCCATTTGCTTTGCAAAGTAAATGTTGACAACATCAGCTTGACATGAAAGGTGGATCCCAAGGGCTGTGGCTTCCCCAGTTCAGCAATATAAGGGAGAGGGCTCTATGGTCTGTAACTTGTGGCACTCAATGACCAGACATGGCTGCCTAGTGCCCAGGACAGATTCCACAAGAGTCACAAATGCAGCAGGCAGGAAAAAAAAGAGCAGAAGCATCTGCTTGGGGAGGGAAGCAGGAAGGTAGAATGGGGGTGGGGGTGACTTGGCATTCAGGCCCTGGAACCAGGTGAATGGAGTTCAAACACTGGCCCTGCTATTCCCCAGCTGTGCCATCTGAAGCACGCCTTTAGCCTTTTCTAAGTCTTGGCTTTTGCCCCTTGTATGAATTGGGATAAAAAGTTCAGGGTGATGACTAAGGAGGTAATGCAGGGCAAGATGCCTGACACATAGTGAGCGCTCAACAAACGCTGGTTATGATTCTTAATAACATTTCCACCACTTACCCTTTTCTTGCCCAATGTGCTAACAATTCTGGTTTGACTGACTGCCTGGCAAATGTTTCTTTTCTTAATCACTAGCATTCAGACAAAATGCATGTCATGTCTTTAGATTTTCCTGATCATCAGTTAAGTTATTAGATCAGCTCTATTCAGGGACTTGTTGTAATCTGCTTTTGTCCTAATGTAATTTCAAAAGAAAATCAATAGTGGTAGGTACCTTTGACTGAAATTAAAAGGAAAAAAAACAATCCCTAATATTTCTACACTAATTTCCAGTATTACAAAACTACTTCATACCATCACTTTACTTGTTCACCTTCATAGCAATACTCTGAGGCTGTCAGAGCAGGAAGCATGAGCCTCATTGACAGATGGAGAAACTGAGGCTCAGAAGGCTGAACTGTATCTGATGGTCACCTGGCTGGTAAGTGGCTCAGTGCTGCTCCCTCTACTCCTAGTCTGGCCCTCTAGAGATGATTCTCCACATAATTTCTGTACCACCCCCACCTCAACCCTTCCCTACTCCCCAGTGTAACAAGAACTGCTTCAAAGACTAATCAGTAGAAGAAAACATTAGCTGAAGCCAACTAAATGAATTCAGTTTCTGCAGTGCTGCAGTGCTGGGTGATTTGCAATCAACTCTGCCTCCTGGTGTAGGTTCAAATCCCAAGTCTGCCTCTTTCTCACTGTGTGACTGTGGGCTGGGTAAACCACCCCCACTCCCCTGCCCCCGAGCTACAGGTCCCTTCTCTGTCGAATGGGCCACAATGACTGATGTGGGGTTTCACTGAGAAAGTGCAGAACATGGACCTTGCTCACAGCAGGTATTTAGTAAATGTTGGCACTTAATATTGTTGCTTCTCATTTTGGTGGTAAAATATCCTTAAAGGGGGGAGGCATTTTCTATCACCCAATAAAGGAGGCAGGGCAAATTCTCTAGGCAGTGGGTCTGGTGCCGTAAGTGGAGAAAGGGGTCAGCTAGCAGGCAAAGAAGGGGGAACCAGGGACTCGAGAAAGGATGGTGGCAGATGGAGAGGGAGTTACCAGGAGGTCCAGATGCTTCCGCTAAACACAAACACAAACCACATACACACACACACGCCCCCCAGGACTCCATGGATGATTCTGCCCTCCGTACCTACGCGCTGAGCGTCCCTCCTGATGGCCTCCTTGTCGTGCCAGTCCTTCAGCTTCTGCCCATCTCCTGTGAAAACTGTTTTCTTTTGATGATTGTGTAAGCCCTTAAAAAAAGAGACAAAAACAGTGATAAAGGAAAAGGGGAAATAAATCTTAGTAAAACAGACCTAGAAATTACACTGCCTGTGGGAGCCTCTTGTATTAACTGGATGCCTATCATCATTTTTATTTGTTCCTTTATTAAGTCCCTCCATATAGCTTTGTTAGTGCTACCAGGCATAGCTAGGTACAGTAAAGGTCAGCAGGTTGAGGGGGGCACAGGGTCCACCCACCCAGAACCCACAACCAACAGCAGAGAAAGAAGATGGATAGAGATTCCTTTCACCCAAAGCAGGAAGTGGTAAGTGTAGTACCAGCAACAGAACTATAAAAGTCACATGTGCAAGTCACATATGTCACTTTAAAATTACCAACAGCCACATTAAAAAATATAAACAGGTGAAATTAGTTTAATAATATATTTTATTTAACCCAATATACTGTATCTAAAATAAAACTTCAACATATAATCAATATAAAAAATTACATTTTTTTGCACTAAATCTTCAAAATCCAGTGTGTATTTTATACTTACATCACATCTCAGTTCAGACTAGGCCCACTTCAAGTGTTCAATAGCCACATGTTGTTGGAGGCTATGAATTGGACAGGGTAGGGTGACTCTTAGATGAGGGGCCCAGAGAAAGTCCCTTCCATCTGGGAGTAAGTGTCATTGAGACAAAGGCATTTGGGCTGGGCCTGGGACAGCAGAAATGAGAGGCAGAGGGCTGATGGAGAAGGCAGCAGAGGAGGAGGAGGAGCACCTAGCACAGGGCAGGAGGTGGTCAGGGTTAGCTCCGCGGTCCCAGTGCACAGGACCAACATTTGGCAAATGTGCCTTGAATGTATGAACCATCATTTGAATGACTGCAAGTAAAACGGAATAGACAGTGGCCACAAGGGATGCAGCACGCAGGGGCCGGGCTTGGGGGGTGTTTATTATGTGTCTGGGGATGGAAGCACTCCTGGGGTTCCACAAGGAAGCCTCTCTAATTAGGGGAGGCTGCATCCCAGAGTTGGGGGTCAGCAGAAGGCCCCTGATGCTTTTCCAGGACAACAGTCAAGTCTAAAGACTTGGCCCCCGGGCTCTGTTAGAGTCTTCCCTAGGTAATATTACATTGCCTGGCTGTTTAAATATCTTCCGTGTTCACATAAAAGAGAACGGCTCTTTGAATCACCTCACCCATTAAAAATCCCGCAGACTTGCCTCTGTGGCATGCAGAATCCAATGGTCCTATTTCCTATGTAATTAACTATGAAGGCCCTGAATCTGTGGTGTGCTGGAGCATTAGCCTAACAAGAAACCACCTGAATAAAATCATCTCTGCGCCTGTTTATTAAGTCTCTGGATGATCCTTGTGTGAGCAGATTTTCCACAACGGCTCAATATCGCTATAACAGTTCTAATGATAAAAACAAGCCTTTACATTCTCTCTCCTCAGACCTCTCTGACTTGAAAGAAGAAAATCCTGAAGGTCAGCGTGCTAGCTGTCTTGGTCAGAGGGGGGAAGAAAACTGCAAAAACAAGGGCCACATGCCTGCAAAGATTTCTCTGGGTTCTTAGAACCAGGTCCACGGAAGCTGAGCTGGAAGGCCCTTAAGGACCATCTAGTCAGTGCAGCTGGTTTCAACTGTGTTGAGCTATAGTTCTACAGGGGGTGCCTTAGACACTGGCTTGGGCAGGGGAGGCTGAGAGCAGGGGCTCCACTCCTTCCCAACCCAATCAGAGCAGTAATGCATCAGTCTGTTTTATATACTGGGGTTCTATGTGGGATTTCACTTGAAAAAAGTTCCTGTTAAAAACAAATAATTAGGGGGGCAGGTGTGGCTCAAATGGTTGGGCATCCGTCTGCCATATGGAGGGACTTGGGTTTGATTCCCGGGACCTCCCGGTAAAATAAAATATATATATTTCTATATATATATAGAAGGTGCATGGGCTGCCAGGCTGTGTGTGCCGGTGAGCCACCAGGCCTCGCAAGATGATGACGTAACAGGAGAGAGACATAGGGGAGAATCAAGACAAGATGCTCTGGAAACCAGGAACCGAGGTGGTGCAGGTGGCAGAACACCTCTCTCCTATATCGGGGGTCTCCAGGATCGAATCCTGGTGAAGACTGGAGGAGAAGGATGAGAAGAGATGGTAGGAAACAGACACAGAATTTCCCAGCGAATGGACACAAAACAGCAAATGGGGGAGGGGGTGTTTAAAATGGATAAAGTAAACAAATAAATCTTTAAAAAAAACAAAAGCAAAAAACAAATAATCAACCCCCCAAAACAAACAAACATGCTTGGAAACTGATCTAGCTCCACGTTCCTGATTTACAGACAGGGAAGCTAAGCCTTGGGAAGGGCCAGGGACCTGTGCAAGGTAATTTTGGTAATATTCTGCTTCTGCAATGGCAGGCTTGCTCAGTCAAGGTGTGCTTAGCTTTCCTTTCTCTGATCTTCTCTCCCAATTCCTTTTCCCTCTTCCCCTACCTAAAGATTGGAAACTTCAGTTGATTACTGTGGACCACCGGTGGGACTAAAGAGGCTCTGCAAATTGAGGCTGAATCTAAAGACTTTGTTCTCACAGTGTGGTCCCTGAACCAGTGGCCTTAGCATCACCTGGAAACACGTTGGAAATGCAAATTCTTGAGCCCCATCCCAGACCTCCTGAGGCAGAAGGGATCTGCAGTCAACAAGCCCTCCAGGTGATACTGATGCACTCAAATTTGAGAGCTACTGGTCTGGAATGAAGGAGGATCCCCTCCTGCTTTTTGTCGGGCAGACCAAACCTGGGCTTCTGTATTCAAGATGAGCTTATTGTATCCAATCTGAAAAGGTAACTATCATCCAAGATTGCAAAAAACTGAGGACTATGGGTCAAATGTGGTCCCGAGCAAAACAATATGGTGGCTTTCAGGGTGGTTTTATTTTGTTGTTGTTGTTGCTTTGTTTTGCTTTGCTTTTTAAATTACCAGTCTGAAAAGCGAGAGATTTCACATGAAAAAAATCAAGATTTTAAATTTATTTTGAAAACCAAAAAGATGTACCGATATGGGGGCTGAGCTCCCTCTGTCTCTCAGCTGGGCTAAGTAATGGCTGCCCTGTTTGGTTGGATATGTCTTGCAACCATTCCTTACTGCCTTTCACTTGGCCTCATCTCTCAACAGTGTTGTCTGCCTGGCTCTGATGAGTTTATACCACACTGGGATATGAGGGAATGTATTCACGATGGAGAAAATTAGAAACTGTTGTATGAAGACTAGGAAATGAGAAACCTTGGGAGAACAGGAAGAAATTATCTTGTTCTATGAGGCCCTGAGGCTAGAGGAAGTGTCAATGGCAGAAGATACTGAATGTTTGCTGGGTTAGCCTAAAACAGAGAAGAAATTCCAATGCTGGATTGGTCCAACATGAAACAGGAAGACTTGGAAGACAATAATTTGCCTGACCTTGGAGGAGGTTGGAATAGGATGCTTGACTGCTCATCAAGTGCTGGGTTAGGGCTAGTGCTTCTGAAACTTTAGTGTGCGTGAGAATCATATGAGGATCTTGTTAAATCAGATCCTGATTCAGTAAATCTTGGATGGGGCCCGATAGTCTACAGGTCTAAGAAGCTCCCAGGTGATGCTGATACTGCTGGTCCGTGCAGGAAACTCTGAGTAGTAAGGATTAGGCAACCTTTAAAGGACATTTCAAGAGTCTAAGATTCTGTTTCCTTAATAAGCTTGTAAAAGTCTTCCCATAGTACTGGGAATGGAGTGCAGCAGGGACCTCACAGAAGCCAAGTTCTGTTCTCAAAATGAAAGAGTGACTTGCTGTACTGACAGGGTTGAGAATTTAGGTTCCAAAATTCTGGGAGTTTCAGACTTATGTCTTCGACCATCACCACTGCCTTTGCCTTAATGATGTGTATCCTTCCCCCTCCCGCCCCCACTCCCAGGATCTACAGAGAAAACCTATGCTGTCTTAGTTCGTCTTCCCTAAAACAAGGGGACTACAGAGCTTGCTGACATAAGGAGTTTTGCATATTTAAGCAAACAACTGCCAGAGGGTTCTCAGACATCTGCCAAGCAATTGTTCAGAGACAATTAGTCCACCACCACCCCCATCAAGCAGATGGGGAAACTAAGGCCCCCAAAGGCCAAGCTACCCAAACAAGGCCACACAAGCTGGAACAAAAATAACAGTCAGGTCCTTTGACTCCCAGGCTAGTTTTTAGTTGAAATAGCTCTAATATTGTGACCTTGGACAAGCTATAGGTATCACAGGCACCTCAATTTTCCCACCTGTAAAATGGAGATGGCACTACCTGACCAAAAGGTACTTTCAGATAAACCAAGAAAATCATAAACAGCATATCCTGAGCACTCCCAGAATTTACAAAGAGATTGATGAATGTACTATAAATTGGCACCTTCTAACCAAATCACCTTGACACTGGACTCAAATTTTACTATATAGGTAGATAGGTATTCAATAATAGGTTTGTGCTTTTGATGGAGGGAAAAAAACTGGTTTCAGTCCTAAAATCACAGAGTATTCAGAGCCCAAAGGGCCCTTAGAATCCTACTCACAAACCTAAACAAAATTTGTGGTCATTTTCTGGTGGTTCAGGATTCTCTGAGATCCATCCACCATATTTGCAGAAACAGTGTAGATTAAGAATTTCCAGATCAAATGATCAACAAATGATTATTGACACCCACTCTGTGCCAGACACTGTACCAGGGGCTGGGGACACAGGCAGGACAAGACAGACCCAGTGTAGGTGCTAATGGTATTGGCAGCCAGATCAGTCTCTGGGCCCTTATTAGAATGCAAATTTCTGGGCCCTGCCCCGAGCCTACTAAATCAAAGTATCTGGGGACAAAAGCCCAAGAAGATATGTTTTTAAACAAATTCACAATGTGATTCCGATTCACAATGAAGTTGGAAAACCAACTGTCTAAATCTAAGTGCCTCATTTTACAGAAATAGAATCTGAGGCTAAAGGAGTAGACAGGACTTGTCCAAAATCCCATAGTTTGTCAGCCCTAAAGACCAAGGCAGAACCGACTGACTGCCCTGTCCCTTGTATAGTCTGTGAACATCTTGAAGGCAGGGGACATGTCTGTTTTGGCTCATTGCTGTGCATGCCTAGGCCAACACCTGGCTCATCTCAGGCCCTCAATAAATATGAGGTGAATGAATGAATGAATGCTTATCAATGGGGTAGGTAGTTTAAGAACATCTGGTTCCAGAGTTGGATAAACCTAGGTTCCATTTACTAGCAGGTGCACCCCAGTTTTTGACTGTAAGTAGGGAAAACAACCTCCTGGGGGCTGTTGGGAGGGTAAAATGAGCTAATTCATACAAAGTATTTAGCCAGTACCTGGCACAAAGTCAGGTCCTTTCAGTAAAGAAGAGCTACTTTTAATCCATTATTTTTAGAGAAAATTTATGAAAAAAGGTGCATTCCAGTATTTGTGGCAGCCATGTTTGGGGGAAAGGGGAAGGGAATTGGAATACAATAATAAAAGTTAATAAAGTATGGGTCCTGTGGAGGCAACCTATTTAACACCTGATCCAATTCAACTGGTTATTGCTGATAACAGGATTTAGAGTTTCCTAATTAACAGGAGGTTCGCATGCCCATGTAGAAATTCAGTGTTCTTCAGAAAAGAAAGTTCTCAGTTAATAGTGGCATTCTACAATAGAAGCAAATGTCACAAGATCTTTAACAACCAGAAAGGCATGAACAATGCTTTTCAAAAGACAGCAATTCCTATGTAATAGCAATCACTTAATATGTAAAAAAGCATGTCTTGGTTTTCAATCCAGAGGTTATGTGAAGTTTCTTTAATTCTATAAACTCAAAGATTTGTCTAGAAATGCTGTGATTATATTCCTTCAGCATCCGTCTTTTGCCACTTTTCTTCCCCTTGGTTTCCAGATGTCCTTGTGCTACAGCAAGCAAAGGGGTTGGGAAGGAGGATGGCAAGAGAAGCAAAGGAGAGTTTGTGGGGGAGGTTGGCGGATTTAGCGTGGAAATCACATTAAACAATAAATTAGAAATGGATTTTGACTGGCTGCTCTAAATAACTGCCTCTAGTATCTGCATGCTTTTACTTAACATTCCACTAAAAGACTCGATTAGTGTTCTAACAGTCACACTCACACACACAAATGGAATTTTAACCTTTTGTTTAATCACTATTTAAGGGTGCCTGGCACCCGTTGGAGGGAGGGAAGAATGGTGGTAAAGCAAGCCAACTGTATTCTGTTCAAGAAGAAAGATTTGTTAAAATTCACACTGTAATTCCAAGACTGCAGACTCTTCAATGCTAGCTCAGAGAGGACACTTGCATCTCTGGCCAAACTGGCTAGTGTCTTCAAAATAATGGAAGAAGAGCTGCCATACTCTAAAATGGCAATGCTGGAATTCAGTCTGAGCAGGTTATCTGTTTCATCCAGGGTCTGAGGATGTACTGCAGACCAGCTTCTGCTAAAAATTTTAGGAAGCTTTACTTACCTTCCCCTCAACTAACTCTATAAAGGTACTGCAATGATTTTTCTTTAAGGTTTAAATAACTCTATGCAATTCCAAACATTTGTTTATCTGCTAAGTAAATTACTCTAATCATCTTGGAACACAAATACACATACACAGCAATGCATTCTCTTCAAGGTTACTTTCAAGGTTATATTTCAAAGACAATCAGGTAGGGTTTAATTTAGCCAAAAGTATAAAGTTACTTTAAGAAAGGGATATTGGACAATTGAATAAATGTACTCTGAGTAGATGAGTTTTGAGGATGTAGCTTGATGGTGGTTGTTTTTTTTTAATTTTTTTCTTGTTTGGATGGTTTTTATTCATTCATTCATCCAGCAAATGATTATTGAGGGCCTACTATGCTCAAAGAACAGTGAGTGAGACAAAGATAAATAAGACTGTCCCTAGTCTCAACAAAGAGCGTGGATATAAGACAAGTATGTAAGAAATTAGAAAACACACAGCACTGTACATAAATGTACAAATACATTCTCTAGGTATTTATAGGAGCCAAAGGTTAAATTCTAATGATCAGAGAGGGCTTCCATAGAAGCAGAGGTGCCTGAAAGGATAGATAGGATTTTTACCAGTAGCAATGGGGCAGTCAGGATCAAGGTACAGGAAAGGGTGTGCAAAGAAATGGAGGTTAGAGAGTGAGGGACAAATCTACTAAATGGCAAGGAGCCTGATTTGGCTGGAGTGACTGGGGTGCAAGAGAGAGTCATGAGCAATGAGACAGGAAGGGAGTATGGACCAGAATTGGAGGGCTCTTCAGCAGTTGGGGGCCACAGAAGGTCTCTGAGCTAGGAACACATTGGAACAGAGATCCAGGAATAAAATATATTACTGCCTATCTACTTTCAATTTGTATCAGAATCCTTCTCTTCCTGTGAGAGATGCAGGGAGAAAGACAATTTTGTTTTCATTCAGAGGAAATATACCCCCTTGTAGGCTGAGGCCCACACCTACTCCAGACCAGGTAGGAATGTCACTGGCCAGCCCACAAATCACACTTAAATGAGGTTGATCCAACCCCTGCCCCAATGCAATAGGTCGCAATTTTGAGAAAATGTACCTTTCACTACAACCAGGACAAAGCTGTATGAGAAAAACAATCAAATCTAACAGGCACTGTTTATGAGTGAAAAGGGACACCATCACCCAGCAACCACAAGACTCACTAAGTCTACTGGGTCCACATCTGCTCTGTCCCGTTGTTCCACCCAGCAATCGGGCCACGACAATTTCCTCCACTTTGAAAACTCAATACCAGGATGTTGAAATCTGGAATCTGGACAGGGCTCCATTCCATAAGAGGGCAAGGTCATTCACAGAGAGGAGTCATTGTTAACAAGGCTGTTCATGGGCTTCCAAGGGAGAACCACACCACCCACCCGACCCACCCTTGGTCTTCTATAGAGGGATTTAGGAAAGGGCTTTGCTACTAAAGGTATGAAAGCTCATTAAAATAGTTTTTAAACAGCAGAGAAAGGAAAAACAAAACAAACAAAAAAAACCATACACACACAAGAACTTTGGCAATGTCTGTCATCTAAAGGGCAAATGGAGCCTTTGGTAACTTTTCTCTTCCATTCTAAAAGGACGATTGCAACTTACACCATTTTCTCCAGAAGAAGTTCCCAAATGTTTTAACACTGGAAAACAAAGCAAAACAAACACACACCCCAATTGATAATGTTCATATTTGTGTTTCTCATCCATCCATCCATCCATCCATCCATTCACTTAAATATTTAATGAGTACAGGCCAGGCTCTGTGCTAGGTGCTGAGGATACACAGGTAAGCAGACAGATTAGGACCCTGCTTTCATTAAGCTTATAGTAGGTGTGTGTGGTAGGTGAGAATAAAGACTTTCATCCAGAACCACAAATCAATTAAAATAGCAACAGTGGCATGTGCATAAGAGAGGTATAGGGTGGAAAGTCCCTCCAGGGGGATCTGATCTAGTCAGCAAGGTCAGGAAAGGAAATGCATGAGGACACATTTCCGGAGGAAATGGATGGGGCAGGATTAGGAGATAACTCAGCAGAGAGAGGAGGACAGAGGATTCTGGATAGATGAAAAGCAAGGGCATGTGAAGGCCCCATGGCTGGGCAAGGAGGAAACACAGGAGCTACTGAAAGAAGAGCAGTGAATGTGGTGCATGGGGGTGGGGGTGGGCGTATGAGAGGTGTGCAAGTAAGAACTTTTTCTTTCCTCCAGGAGCACTTGGACATCCAAGTGTTTTATGTAAGGAGGTGGCAAGAAGATCAGGTTGCATTTGGAGAGCTCTCTTGAAGCAAGGTGGAGAAAGGATTAGGAGGCCAGGAGGAAGTGTGGAGCCCAGGGAGCAGGCTATCACAGTGGTGTGGGCAGAGATGATGCTGGCTTGGGCTAGTAGGGCAGAAGTGGGCACGGGCAGACTCAGACTTGTTTTTTTTTGAATAGGGTCACAAGGGCCCTGTGGGTCTGTAGTCAAGAAATGCAGTCTGAGAAGTGACAGTGCTCTCCACCTGGGTGAGAGGTTTATCTTTAAGGTCCTTCCCCCACGGTCCCCACGGATGCAGGTGGTGCAGAGCCCGGGTTGAACCCTATTTCCTCTCACGCAGCCTGGTATTTGTTTCAGCACATGTAACTTTCAAGTTTTAATACTGTCCATAGAAAGAAATAGATGTTCTCTATTTAAGGAAACCACACCCAAGGGATTTGTCTCATAAATACATTTAACCTTCTGGTATTCAGTGACACATGATCAAAAAGAAAGAAAAAGAAATCATGTGAGCGGATGTGGCTCAAGCAGTTGAGCACCTGCCTCCCACATGGGAGGTCCCAGGTTCGGATCCCAGTGCCTCCTGAAAAAAAACAAATAACAAGCAAAAACAAACAAAAAACCCAACTCAGGGAAGCCAATATGGCTCAGTCGCTGAGTGCCGGCTTCCCACATACAAGTTCCCAGGTTCAATTCTTGGCCCTTGGTAAAAAAAAAAAAGAAAAAAAAAAAAAAGGAAGGGAAGGAGGGAGGGAGTTAGGAAGGAATCATAAAGGGGAGCTGGTGACCCTCCTGACCTGCTGCTCCTTGTACCATGCCCTGGATGTGGCCCCCACTGACCCTAGCCTAGTTCTTTCTCTCTGGCCTCTGGGGGCATGAGCTCTTTGGTGCTGAGTGATCCTACTTTTTAAAGATAAGTATTTTTGTTACTTCAGAAGGCACTGCAATCACTTTAACCAAAGAAACAGTAACCACTTAATTCTGGAGGGAAAAGTGGCTAAACTGGACTCATGAGAGGTAGTTTGTCTTTACATTCCATGGGCAATTGTCAAGGGTGATTCTTATTTAATGTTATTTTCACTTTAAGGGGTGAGTTTACAGCTAATACTTTCAGCAGATGAGACTTTATTATATTACGATTGTCCTTATATCCATTTTGTAGATGACAAAACTGAGACCTGGTGAGAAAATCAGTATGAAAGCACCTTGCAAACTGGCAAGCACCTCAGGAGTGTGACCATCACAGATGCTAGTGCCCGCCACACATATCCATCTACTCCTCCCCAAATCTCAGGGTCTTGAAATACACTAGGAACATAGTTCTTAAGAAAGGAAAACTTGGAGAAGTGAAACACACCTGCGTCAGGAAGAGCAGTTCACAAAGATTTAATACCACAGTGGAGGTCTGAGGATTAACTTTATCCTGTGACTAAAGGGCGTCAAGTCTACTTGATAGGCTACATAAACTGTAAACAGAGCTAGCTCACCTGATCCTAAAATGATCTCTAAAAGATGCAACAGACTTTGAACTCTTCACCTTCTTCCTTCTTTCATTTTCAAACGGATTCCTTTCTGGATTCCTAACCTTAAGATTTGTGTAGAAATTGCTATATTTCCCCAGGAGCTGTTCTCCCATTCTTCTACAGTAATAGAATTGTAGCTGGGGCTATGACTGCCCAGAATAAAGATGATATTCCCCAGACATTCTTGTAGCTAGACATGGCTGTATGACTAGGTTCTGTCTGGTGACATGTGAGTGGAGGTGTCATGTGGCTGCCTCTTGGAACCAACCTGAAGAAACCACTGGTGTGCACCTCTGCCTCTCTTCTCCATCCTTTCCTCTGTCTTACGGTCTAGCAGGTAAACACCTCCACAGTAGACCATGAGATGGAGGGCTGTACCCTAAGGACGGTGAAGCCATTAGTGGGAAGGACCTGAAGTTTCTGATGACTTTATGGAGCAGAACTGCCATACCAGCCCTGGACCATAAATCAACAAGCTTCCATCTTTGTAAGCCACTCAGATCTAATCTTAAATGATACAAGGTAACTCTCTAAAGGTATGGTAGAGAAGACTTCAAAGTCAGACCCAGAAGATCCAGGTTTCATACACCTGGCTCTGCATTTACAGAGTATGGTGTTGGGCACGTCCTCTAGTCTTTCTAGATCTCCATTTTTTTTACTATAACATGGAGATCAAAATAATATCTATCCATGACATGATTATTTATGTAGAAAATACTAAGGAATCTACAAAACAGCTACCAGAACTAGTAAGTCTATATTGAGTGAGTTTAGCAGTGTCACAGGATAAAAGGTCAACATAAAAAAATCAACTGTATTTCTAAATACTATCAATGAAACATTGGAAAATGAAATAAAAAATATCACTTACAATGACATCAAAAATGTTAAATACACTTAAGGGATAACTATAACAAATTTAATTTTGCAAGACTGGCATACTTGAAAACTACAAAACAGCACTAAGAGAAATCAAAGTTCTAAATAGAGAGATAGAGCATGTTAATGCAACCAGAAGACTCAAAATGGTTATGGTGTCAATACTCCCCAAAATTAATCTATAGGCTTAATGCAATCTTAATCGAAATTGACTTGCAACGGACCCAGGAAACAACGTAGAAAAAGAGGAAAAAGTTGGAGGATTTATATATCCTAATTTCAAGACTTGCTCTAGGGCTACAGTGACCAAGAGAGTGTGTTACTTGAGTAAGTATGTGCATATGATTAATGGGAATGGAGTGGAGAGTCTGTCTCTCTCTCTCTCTCTCTCTCTCTCTCTGTGTATATATATACCGATTTTTGACAAAGGTGCTAAGGCAATTCAAAATTCAGTGGGGAGAGGATAACCTTTTCAAAAAATGGTGCTGGAAAAATTAGATATCCACATACCAAAAAATAAACCTCAACCCTTATCTCACACCATACACAAAAAATTAACGTGAAAAGGATCATAGACCTAAATTTAAGAGCCAAAAACTATAAAATTTTTAGAAGGAAATATGTGACAAAATCTTAGTGACCTTGGTTTAGGGAAAGGATTCTTAAATAGGACACAAACAGCAGTAAAATATGGATAAATTGGAATTCATGACAACTAAAGGCTTTTGTCTTCAAAGGACAAGCCATGTACTGGGAGAATATATTTGTAAAACATGTGCCAGATAAAGGATTTATATTCAGAATACATAAAGAGCTCTTACAACTTAATGATGAGAAGGCGAACAACCCCATAGAAAAAAATGAGCAAAATATTGAACATTTCATCAAAAAATATATAAATGGCAAATGAACACCCAAAAAGATATCCAACATCATTAGTCATTAGGGAAGTGTAAATAATGAACTATAAGAAGTATATAATACTAATACAGGGTTAATAATCAGGTGGGTTGGGGGGAAAATACACCAAACTTAAGATACTGGCTATAGTTAGTAGTAATATTTTGATGATGCTTTTTCAGTTTGTAACAAGTGCTTCACAACAATTCAGGGTGGTGGTAGTGGGGTAATATATGGGGGCCCTGTATGATAATATGAATGTTTTTTAAGTTCACAACTTTTACTACATACTTATTGTTTATGTATGTTCACGTATGAATGACGAACTTCAATAAAAACATTAAAAACAAAAACAAAAACAAAACCTATGAGACACCACTACACACCCATCAGCATGGCTATAATAAACACACACACACACACATGAAAATACAATACCAAGTGCTGGCGAACATGTGGAGCAAATTGTACTTTCATACATTGCTGGTGGAAATGCAAAATGGTACAGCCACTTTGGAAAATTGTTTGGTAATTTCTTAAAAAATAAAACATAGACTCACCATATGACCTATCAGTTCTACTCATAGGTATTTACCCAAGAGAAATTAAAACATATGACCCTAAGCATAGAATCTGGTCAAGTCTGCTTGGATTCATGACCTACAGAATTCTTAGCTAATAAAAGTGTGCTGTCTTAAGCCACTAGGTTTGTGGTAATTTGTTACATAGCAATAGAAAATGAATGGACCATTTGAACAGTATGACATATTTTCCAAAGCCGGCTGCAACAAAACCTCCTGTCCCACATGTTCTTCTAGAACCCTTCCACAACTCCATCAAGAGATGGTATGTATGTCCTTTCCCTATGAACCTGGGCAGACCTTTGTGACTGCCTCAACCAACAGAGTTTGGCATAAGAGATGCAATGTGACTTTTGAGGCTAGATCATAAAAATGCCATGCACTTCTGTCTTGCTCTCTTGGGACACCAGCCACCATGCTATGAGGAAGCCACCCTTTGGAGAGACCAATATGGAAAGGAACAGATGGCCAGCACCCACTTGCCATGAAAGAACCATTTTGGAAGTGGATCTTCTGGCCATAGCTGAGCCACCCCGGCAGGCACCGTGTGGAACAGAAGAAATGTTCTGTCCAGCCCTGCTCAAATTGGAGATTTGAGAGCAAATAAATGATTGTTGTTGATGTTTTAAGCTACTAAGTTTTGAAGCAGTCTGTTAAGCAGCAATAGTAATTGGAAAGAATATGCAGCTACCACCACAGGCAATTCAACTACAGGAGTTCCACAACTTGTGACCTGACCTATATTTACTCAACAAGTTAGTCAATTGAGTATGCACTTGACTGTCATGGCAATGTCAAATTGCTACAAAGTTTCTAAATGTTTATTCTCAATTTGTATTTATCTCATCATGAACTGGAGCCAGTTTTCTGACTATACTTTGAGTGGCACTGCTGTAAAACATTTCTGGGCCAGGCCCATTCAAATTCATCTCTATATCCTCCCAAGTGCTTGTTAGAATTCCTGGAAATAAGGGGGATAAAGTAAATGTTTATGGAATAAGAAGAAGACCCAAAGAAAGCCAAGGCTGGAAACTCAACTCACTCATTTTTTAGTTGGCAATATGGAAATGCAGAGAAAGAGATACATCTGCAGTCATGGAATGGGCTAATGGCAGAGCTATGTTAAGGGCACAGAATTCCTGAAACTTTCTAGTCCAGGCTTTGCAAACTCTGTGTGAATGGGTGGGGGCTGGGGGGAGGTTGGCCAAGTGTAAGTCAATATGGAGGGCAGGAGACTGGTGAGAAGGCAAGTGCATGCCTACCCCATCTTGAGGAATTACTGCCACCCCAGCTCCAGCTGGCTGTCACCACATGAGGGCCAGTGTAGTAAGATGCTCAGTTTTTAGAGAGAAGCTGGAAAATTAAGATTTCTAGGAACTATTTTTTTATTTTTAAAATATCACACAGGATAAACAAATATATTTACAGGGTAGATTTTTGTCTAGCAGACCACCAATTTGCAATTCTTGAGATAGAAGAACAGGTTTAACCAAAAATATACTGGAAGAGGGAGCAAGGCTATTTTCTGACTTGTCCAGGAGTCCAGAAATCTGGTGATGATGATAATGAGCAGTATGAGCAACGCCCATTGAGCACCTACTATATGCAAGGCCCTGTGCCAAGCATTTAGACCTACAATCACATTTAATCCTTTCAACAGTCTTAGGAAGTAGGCACTAGCATTTCCCTTTTTTTTTTTACAGATTCAGAAAGAGACTCAGAGAAGCTAAGTAACTTGCCAAGATGACAGTGTAAGTAAGGAGCAGGTCTGTGTCCATAACCACATTTTCCCAAGGTGAATGAGTCTCCCACCATCTCATTGTCCCTTTAGCTTCCTTCCTATCAAAGCTCTGGGAGATTCCATTTTTCCTGGAATGGTTGTAAAATCTACCTTTTAACACTTTTCTACCATTTTGACCAGGAAAAGTTCACCAGGAATGACTTGTTTCCTATCCCCCAGTATCTGAGTGACACTTACCCTGTGTACAGCTCACGTCATCCTTCCCAACTGCTGACTCCCACAGTGCCAGGGGGAATTTACAGCTACTGACAGTGTAAACAGTTGCTTGTCCACTTGTGCCACAAGGCAGGGACACCCAGCTTCCTGTGCTAAATGGAAGGGAAGCACAGAATTGGAAAGGTGGAGGAGTCTGAGAGAAATCATTTACACGTGTTATTTTCCAATTACGTTCAATAGATTCCTGGATGATGCTGGAACTAGGAGTTGGGGAGGGGAAGTCCCAGCAAGGGGGACTCCAAATTCTTCTTTGCCATACATTAATTAGCATTTCAAGTAACATTATGTGAAAAGGGTTTCATTCCTTTAAAAAAATAGTTAGAAAACCACTGATCTAATCCACCCACTTCACTGCATTTTTTGAAAAGACAAACCTTATAATTTGATTTGTAATTACAAAAATAATAAAAGCACATGGTGAAAGAAGCAGTCAAAAGGTATACAATGAAAAATAAAATTCTCTCTCCCAATCCCTAGTTCCACTGCCTAGAGATAACCACTATTAACAGCTTCTTGAGTATTTCTTCCAGAATTTTTCTTCTTTCTCTTCTCCTTGCCATTCCCTAACTACTCATGTTCAACCCCTTAAATTTCCAGATGAGTTAAAACCAGGACACCAAGAGGAGAAGTGACTTGCCCTAAGATCACAGTACAAATCAGCAGAGTTCTCCTCTGACATCCTGGGCCTTCACCAAACCAACTGGTTCTCATCCTTCCTCTCCCTCCCTCTCACCTCCAGCAATGGCTCTGATTATCAACTACTTCTATTCAATACTTGCTGTATTCATTTTCTATTGCTGCTGCAACAAATTACCACAAACATAGTGGCATAAAATAACACAAGTTTATTACCGTATAGGTCTGGAGGTCAGAAGTCCAAAATCAGTTTCACTGGGCCAAAATCCAAGCACCAATCGGACTGCATTTCTTCTGGAGGCTCTAGGGGAGACTCAGTTTCCTTGCCTTGTCCAGCTTCTAGGGGCAGTCTGCATTCCTGGGCTCATGGCCCCTTCCCCCATCTTCAAACCTGTCTTTCTGGCTACATCCATCCTGCTTCCATCATCACCTTTCCTTCTCTGTGACCCTCCTGCCTTCCTCTTATACGGATCCCTTATAAGGACCCCTGTGATTATACTGAGCCTACCTGGAGAGTCCAGGATAATCTCCCTAACTCAAGGTCCTTAATTGCACCTGCAAAGTCCCTTTTGCCATGTAAGGCAATATATTCACAGGTTCCAGGGATTAGGACATGGACATCTGAGGGGCCATTATTCTGTCTACCATACCAGCCAAGATGCTCTGCGCAGAAATTCTCTATGTTGATTCCTAGCATTTGGATTACCAACTATCAACAATGTCTCCAAACAGGCCAAGCATATGACCTATTGCCTAGGGCCACGGGCTCTGTCTCAGTCGCAGGTGGGCAAAAGGAGAGCTGGAGAAGCAGAATAACATGGCTGTGGGGATGGAGAGGAGGTGATCACCCATGCAGGGTCTATCCACCCCCCTTCCTGCCTGCTCTCCCTCTGTGCTCCTCTTTCTTCACAATCCATGGGGCACCCCTCATGCCTGGTTAGACAGCATGGTACAGTGGAGTGAGGCAGGGGACCTGCTCCTTCCACTTTCTCATCTGGAAATGGGCCTAACAAACCCTTCTCTTCCCTGCCCACCTCATCAGGCTGTTGGAGTAAATGAAATCATACAGAACGTGATGTGCTTTCCCTAAAATTAAAAAAAAAAAGGAGGACAATTATTGTTGAAAGAGCTTAGACCCACAGAATGTCGGGGCAGAAAGTTGTTTGCATTCTCTAATCCAGCTCCATTTTAACATAAGGAAACTGAGCCCCAGAGTTCAGCTTGTCTGAGAATATTCAGTCAGGCCCAGGGCTCTTGACTGGACATTAGGCTCCTGGCAGTTATCTCTCCCTTTACATCTTGTAAGAGTTGCAAATGTTTCCACAGATTGTAATTCTCTCCCCAAATCTATTTACAGCCCCAGAAACCATACTTCTGGGCATCTGCTGGCCTCTCACTAAACAGGAAGGTTTCACATTTTGTTCATGTGATCATATTTCCCAATGGTCTTTGTTTCATGTAGTAAAGAAACAACCAGAATCACATTCTCAGCTGGCCAGTGTTCAAGTCAGGAGGAGAAGCTGCAAACCGTATGCTTGGCAAATGATCTGGGTCGCTGGATGGGAAGTCAGGCTTGAACCAAAGTCATAGAGGGAGCAGCCATGTCCACCTCCCCGGCCACGGCGGATCCTCTCTGCGTGCAGTGCCAGCCTCCCCACAGCTCTCCTAACCCTTGGGCTCCTAACCCCAATCCCCAGGCTGCCTGCCTGCTTCCTGTGCCTTGGTTGTTCTCCTTGACCTTCCCCAGCTGTGGCCCCCTTCCCTAGCTGCCTTCCACTCTGGATCTACCTCTAGGGGGAGGGCTAACACCTACTGAGCTTACTATTGCCGGGCTCTGTGCTAGGCATTTTGCTGGCATTATCTTCTCAAGCCTAGAAGGAGGCTACATCCCTATTTTACAAGTGAGGACGCTGGCTAGGAAGTGGCTGGGACAGGAACGTGGGGCTGGCTCACTCAACCACTCTGCTCAGGAAGGACTTGATCAAATCCTTAAAGCCAGTGAGCTGCCCTTGACTTGGAGGCCTTTGGCATCAACGTGTTTTCATTACCCTGCCGACACTGTGTTTCTGGAGGGGACAAAACACCCACCGTAATCCTGGCAGACACTTACCAATTCCCTCCCCCCACACACCGTTACTCAACAGCCCGGCTCCTTCTCAAGGCTCTTGAAGTGGACTTGGAACTTAAGAGAAGGGCGTAGATTTGTGAAGAAATTAATCCCATGACTTGTCTACAGTGGTGCACTCCCTGCTGTTGCCTTGGTTACCTGAGTTGGGCACTAAACCCGTTGCCGATCACTCCCGTATTTATTTTAATTAATCAGATTGGCGAGGCTCCCTCTGGAGGGGTGCTCAGTCTTGCCCACACCCCATGGGAGAAGCAAGAAAGTTGAGGAGCAGTTCTTGATGAAATGTCTTAAGTATTATAGGGAGGAAGCCTTGAAGCCAGTGTGGGTAAAGGAAGACCGCCAAAGAGGGACCGCCTGGAATCGGGATGGGAAAGAAGCTTGTTGTAGATGCCAAGAAATTTCAACTATCACTCAGAAGGCAAGAACACCCTCCCTGGCAAGGCATAATTATAATTTGTATTATTCGGGCTATTCAAAAAAAAAAAAGAAAAAATCTGTTTCACACATGTAGGGCCCCATTTCATTTTTCATGCTTTTAAAAATTACACAGGAAGGAGGCAGGGGTAGGGGGAAGCCTCTCAGGCTTTGTACTGCAAAGGGTTTATTTTCTAAGAAACACGCTCTGTCAGCCGACCTGAATCTGAACTTGGGCTACCTGTACTTCTGTCTTTCCTCTCTTGGTGTGTTTTAGTTTCTTGGGGGACACAGATGTAGATCACTGTCTGAATATATCAGAACTCAAAGACACAAAATTTAAAGACACGTTAACTTCAGCTTCCTATTACCTTATGTCCAGATGGTAATGGACATAAAAGAGAGACAGACAGACACACACAAACACACGTGTCTCTTGAACTTGGAAAGCCTGAATACAGTGAAATCATCTGAAAAAGCCCAAGACTCTACTGACAAACCCACACTAAGCACTGTATGCTCTACGTACAGCCCACCCCACTTCACAGGATTTAAATATTTTCCAGGCTATTGTTTCTTCAGTCATGTCACTAGTCCATGTCATTAAAAAAATTTTTTTAATTTATCTATTTATTTTTTAAGGCGGGTGCATGAGCAACAAAAGTGGCTCCAAGCAAGTTTATCCTGGCTGGCCATTTGGTGTCCCAGGAGCAGTGATCTCACATATGACCCTGGGCACAGCACTTAATGATCAGACCTCAGTTTCTTCATCTGAAGAAGGGGGAGGACAACCACTGCCCAGGCTGCTTCCTTGAGCTGTCTGGAGGATCAAGGAGTATGTGTTTAACAAAGCATTCTGCAACTATAAAGGGCCCTGGAAGGGACAAGAAAGTGTCATCACCATATTCTGAACTGGGTCAGCCATGAAACCAGTGGTCTCAGGCTGTTGTGCAGAGGAGCTGGAAAGTCACTCTGTCCATCACTTTATGTTCTGTAAAAAAAAAAACACACTGTGGCCCAGGCCCTCTCCAGCAGAGAGATGCCAAGTTTGATTAACTCTGTAACTGGTTATCCAGTCACACAACCAGCCTGGAGTTAGGTCTGGTCTGAGGAGTCCATGCCCTACTGTACCAACTTCAGGATTCACCAGGGGAAATAGACAGGGTAAAGGCTAAGATGAGAAACATAGGCTTCTGTTAGGCAATAGAGTTTTTAGGGGCTGAAGTTCTAACCCAGATAGCCAACATGGATTTATCAAGTTTAGTCACACACTGATGGGCAAATATGCCCTGAAAGTTGGGACCACTTGATTCCCACCAGGATCCTTGGCCAAGCTGCCTATCTTTAGGGTAAGGCTGGCCTTTGTCAGGAGAAAGACTAGGTGCCAGTTCTGACAGTCTCACCTTTCTGTCCTGGATCTAGGTTGCTTTCAGTGTCTTTCCAATACCACAGAGAGGAGGAAGCACATCATAATAGACCAGCTGACTCCGGCATATTACAGTTCCTGCTTTCAGAGCACCAAATAGATCAATAGGGCTGTGTGTGTGTGTGTGTGTGTTTTAAATTACATATTCAGAGAATCTAGGAAGAGAGCCATAATGTTGGGATATAATATAAACGTTCCAAGAAATGAACAATAACTAACATTTTTTTGAATAATTTTTTAAGCTGCTGCTTAAAACCATCAGTAGTTTCCTGTTGCTCTTAAGATGAAAGCAAGCCCCTTAACAGGCTTAGAAGGTTCTAAATGGACTGGCCTCTGCTCCCTTCTCCAGCCCATCTTACACCACGCTCCACCTTGCTGTCAGAGCTCTAATCATTTCTTTGAATGCTTGTCCTACCATGGGGCCTTTGCACATGCTATGTCCTCTACCTAAAACATTTGTCAGACCCTGTTCCCAACTCCACAAATTAACTTCACATTTCAGCTCAGATGCCATATCATTTCCTCTGGGAAGTCTTCTCTGACCTCTCAGTCTAGGTTTCTGGCAAACACAGTATGGTGGCCATCTGTCAGAGCACTACATGTGTAAGTAGACCTTTCTTTGTTTAGAGTGATCATTTGATTAATGCATATCCATGCCTGGACGATAAGCTGCAGGAGGGCAAGGGCAGCATCTGGTTTGGCTCACCATCACACCTGGCTCGCTGACCCCTAGCACAGTACCACACATATAAAGATGCTCAATAGATGTTAGCTGAATGAACTCAATGAATGGATGACTGAGTACATACAACATGCAGATCTCCAGAATAATTTCTTCCCCATGCATTACCACATTTTACCCTATAAACACCCTATGAAGTGGGCACCATTATTATCCCCAAGTTACAGACCGTAATTTGCTCAAGACCACAGGATTAGCAAGTGGTAAAGCCAGCATTTGAATCCAAGTCTGTCTGATTCTAATGCTTTTACTCTTTATTTCGCAAAATCTGAGCCCCAGCTAGGCAGTACAGGACCTAACATTTACTTGTTACATTTATTTAGAATACAAACTCTCTCAGTGGAGTGAGCATAGAGAAAGGGAGACTTTTCCTTTTCTCTCCACACACTTGGAGAGGAGGGTACCTTGGATTCATTACGTTTTCCCAAATGAATTTTACTAAGTTTCCTGGGAACCCTTCGATAATTTCATCTCCTCTCTGACATCCCTCTCCCTTCTGAAGTGCTCTTGAGACCTACATCACAGTGTAACCATTTGGACTTCACATGAGTGAGAAAGAAATCTCTGTGGTGTTATGCCACCGACAGTTCAGAATTGATGTTGTGCCAGCTAACTTTGCCATGCTGGTGTATAATTTTGCAAGTCCAAAATTATACACTGACATGCCTCCTAAAACAGAATTTACTGGATGGAATTTAGTATTCTCTTGCCACTTTTATGAACTTAACAATGTCTTAGGGAAGTGAATGTGGCTTAAGCGATTGGGCTCCCGTCTACCATATAGGAGGTCCAGGGTTCGATTTCTGGGGCCTCCTGGTTGAAGGCAAGCTGGCCTGCATGGAGAGCTGGCCCGAGTGGAGAGCTAGCCCACACGGAATGCTGGCCCTCGCAGAAGAGCTGGCGCAGCAAGATGACGCAACAAAAAGAGACACAGAGGAGAGACAATAAGAGACGCAGCAGACCAGGGAGCTGAGGTGGCACAAGAGATTGAGCACCTCTCTCGCACTCCAGAAGGTCCCAGGATCAGTTCCCAGTGCCACCTAAAGAGAAAACAAGCAGACAGAGAAGAACACACAGCGAAAGGACACAGAGAGTAGACAGCGAGCTCAAAAACAAAGGGGGGTGG